>JASVEL010007319.1:0-77500 GCA_032618575.1 Nicotiana noctiflora
CAACCATGGGTGCCCAGTCTTCAACCAATTCCTACCCCAACGTCTAATTCATTACTACCCTAGCCATGCTATTAAGCCCACAACCATTTCCCACAAATTTTTTTCTCAAACTATTCAAACAATGGAGATGGGGGAAATAATATACATACCAGATGTTGAGAATGCTATTGATTCACGGGAGGATGCCTGGAGTGCTGATTCGAACTTGCCTCTGTTCGTTCTTTTTCTTTTTGTTTTTCTCCTCTTTGTCTTTTGTTTGTTCTTTTTCTCTTTTTTTTGTTCTGTCATGTTGGGCATTTAGGAACGTACCTGGGGGGAGTTTACACACTTTTGCGACGCCAATTCTGCGGACCATTATGCGATCGCAGAGCTGATTTGTGGTCTGCATAATGGTCGCATATTGCTGTGACACGCAGGTTTCTCAGAGTCTCTTTTGCGGTCCATTCTGCGATTGCACAACTAATATGCGGACCGCAGAATGGACGCATTGCAACTTCCATTTTAGAGGGCTCACTGGTTAGGTCTGCGGTAGATTTGCGGTATGCAAATTAATGATGCGATCGCATTTCTACCTTCCTTCTTCCGCATATCTGTCTATGGGTGCATCCACCAAATATCACCACTGTTTGGGTTCCCTACACTTCACAGATGTTAAGGAAATAAATAAACAAAGAAAATTCAAAATTCAAAGACGGTGTTACCACCCATGGGTTGCCTCCCATGCAGCGCTTGATTTAACATCGCGGCATGACGGGACTGATTTCTCCAATTTCATCCTTTTGACGGGCAAGGTCCATTTTGTAGAGCCAGCTGCTCTATCACCCTCTTCTCACCATCAACACCCAAGTAGTGTTTGATGCGTTGGCCATTTACTTTAAATGTCCAAGCCCCGTCAGTAGATTCTAACTCTAAAGCTCCGTATGGGGATACACTCACCACTTTAAAGGGGCCGGACCATTTCGATTTCAAATTGCCCGGGAATAATTTTGATCTTGAGTTGAAGAGTAAGACGAGGTCACCCGTCTTGAACTCTCTTTTCAAGATCTTTTTGTCATGAACAAATTTCATCCGCTCCTTGTATACCGCTGCGCTCTCATATGCATGGAATCGAAATTTCTCTAGTTCATTTAGTTGTATCAGTCTCAAGTTTGCAGCATCCACCCATTCTAAATTTAGCTTCTTGAGTGCCCACATGGCCTTGTGCTCCAGCTCAACCGGTAAATGGCATGCCTTCCCACAAATGAGTCGGTAGGGAGAAGTACCAATAGGAGTCTTGAAGGCCGTGCGGTAAGCCCACAATGCATCATTTAATCTTCTGGACCAGTCAGTTCTGTTGGCGTTCACAGTCTTGGCTAGGATACTCTTTATCTCTAGATTTGAGACCTCAACTTGACCACTCGACTGCGGATGGTATGGTGTAGCCACCTTGTGTTTCACCCCATATTTCTCAAGTAACCCTGTGAATGCTTTGTTGCAGAAGTGCGATCACCAATCACTAAGAATGGCTCAAGGAGTGCCAAACCGAGTGAATATATTCTTCTTCAATAAGGCAGTTACACTCCTCGCCTCATTGTTTGGTAAGGCAACGGCTTCAACCCATTTTGAGAGGTAGTCCACAGCCACCAAAATATACTTCATCCCATAGGAACTCACAAAGGGGCCCATGAAATCAATTCCCCATACATCAAAGATTTCTATCTCCAACACATATTGCATAGCCATTTCATGTCTTTTGGAGATTGAACCTTGCCGTTGACACTGCTCACAAGCTTTTGCAAATTGGTTTGCATCATGATAGATGGAAGGTCAATAGTAGCCACATTTAAGAATCTTTGCTGCAGATCTATTGCCTCCATGATGGCCTCCAACCTGTGAGTCATGACATGCTTTGAGGATTGGCATGATTTCTTCCTCTGGTATGCACCTCTAGATGATGTTGCCAGCACACACTCGAAACACATAAGGCTCCTCCTAGTAGTATTGCCGACAATCCCTCAAGAATTTTTTCTTTTGATGAGGTTCTAACCCTTCCGGAATGACCTCGCTCACCAAGTAATTTGCAATGTCGGCATACCAAGGAGCAAAGGTGTTGGAAAGTGCCAATATATGTTCATCGGGGAAAGCATCATTTATTTCAAGCTCTTCTTTAGGCCTCCCTGCTTCCTCAAGCCTTGACAAGTGGTCTGCAACTTGATTTTGAGTACCTTTTCGATCTTTTACTTCAAAGTCAAATTCCTGCAACAAGACAACCCACGGAATTAGTCGAGGCTTTGCATCTTTCTTTGCCATGAGGTATCGAAGAGCCGCATGATCCATGTAGACCACCACCTTGGACCCCAACAAATAGGCCCGGAATTTTTCAAAAGCATACACAATGGCAAAAAGCTCTTGCTCAGTGACAATGTAATTCATTTGTGCCCCATTGAGAGTTTTACTTGCATATTAGACTGGGTGAAGTATCTTGTTGTGGCGTTGACCTAGCATTGCTCCAACAGCTACACCACTGGTGTCACACATGAGTTCAAAAGGAAGGGACCAATCGGGAGTGAGAATAATGGGTGTCGTGGTAAGCTTCAACTTTAATTCCTCAAATGCTTTGAGGCACTTGTCATCAAACATGAATTTTGCATCCTTTTGAAGAAGCTTGCACATTGGGTGTGCAATTTTGGAAAAATCCTTGATGAATCTCCGATAGAATCCGGCGTGGCCCAGAAAGCTTCGAAAACCTTTCACTGAATTTGGTGGAGGAAGTTTAGAAATGATTTCGATCTTTGCCCGATCAACTTCAATGCCATGTTTAGAAATATTGTGCCCCAACATAATACCTTCATCCACCATGAAGTGGCATTTTTCCCAATTTAGCACAAGATTCATTTCTTCGCATCTTTTGAGCACTTGTCTAAGATTTACAAGACAGTGCTCAAAGGAATCACCAACAACAGAGAAGTCATCCATGAAAACCTCTAGAAAATCTTCCACCATATCGGAAAATATCGACATCATGAATCTTTGAAAGGTCGCCGGAGCATTACACAACCCAAATGGCATCCGGCTAAACGCAAATGTCCCATAAGGACAAGTGAAAGTTGTTTTCTCTTGATCTTCCAATGCAATGTTGATTTGGTTGTAGCCGAAGTATCCATCAAGAAAGCAATAGAATGCTCTTCCCGCTAGCCGATCAAGCATTTGATCAATAAAAGGCATAGGGAAATGATCCTTGCAAGTTGCATTGTTGAGTTTCCGATAATCCATGTACACTCTCCACCCGGTCACCGTTCTAGTAGGGATGAGCTCATTGTTTTCATTTTCAATCACGGTTATGCCCCCTTCTTTGGCACACATTGTACTGGGCTCACCCAAGAACTATCGGCGATTGGGTAGACAACTCTGGCGTCGAACCACTTGATAATTTCCTTTTTCACCACCTCTTGCATTGAAGGATTTAGTCGCCTTTGATGCTCCACACTTGGCTTGGTGTCATTCTCCAATTGGATTTTGTGTTCACAAATACCAGCGGGAATGCCACGAATGTCGGCGATTGTCCACCCAATTGCTTGCCTGTGCTCTCTTAGGACTTCCAATAATTGCTCCACCTGCATATCATTCAACAAAGAAGACACAATTACGGGTAAAGTATCATTAGAGCCAAGAAATTTATACCTCAAATGCGAAGGGAGTGGTTTGAGATCTAGTTGTGGTGGCTTAATGATTGATGGCTTGGCGGGGGGAGTAGCTCTATTCTCTAAGTCAAGAGAGAGCTTTGCCGGCTTGTACATATAGGATCCAAGACCCTCCAATGCATTCACCGATTCTATGTACCCATCCATGTTTTCCCCATTAAAATTTACTAGGATTACCGCTAATGCCTCACCAAGGCATTGTTCTTCCATTTTCAATTCAACGGCATCCTCCACCTCATCAACCGCTTCTATCATTGAGATGCTCTCATATTCGTGGGGTAGCTTCATGCCCTTGCTAGCTTGAAAAGTGACTTCTTCATCATTCACCCGGAACTTTATCTCATTTCTCTCATGATCCATGAGTGCTCGGCCCGTAGCCAAGAATGGTCTTCCCAAAATGATAGGGATCTCTTTATCCACAGCACAATCAAGAATCACAAAGTCTGCGGGTAAATGGAACTTCCCCACTTTCACTAGTACATCATCCATAATTCCCACCGGTCGCTTGATGGAACGATCGGCTATTTGCAATCTCATACTTGTTGGTCTAGGCATACCTAATCCCGCTTGCTTATAGATGGCTAGTGGCATTAAGTTGATGCTAGCTCCGTTGTCACATAAGGCTCTTGCAAATTCACGTGCCCCAATAGTACAAGGTATAGTAAAGGCTCCGGGATCCTCCTTCTTTTGAACCGGGGTTGTAGCAATGATAGAGCTTACCCTGTGAGTCATGCTTACCACCTCATGCTTTGAGGTCTTATTTTTAGTGATAAAATCTTTCAAGTACTTAGCGAACCCTGGCATTTCTTGAAAAGCTTCTACAAAAGGTATGTTCACTATCAATTGTTTGAGAATATCGTAGAACTTTTCAAGCTTGCTATCATCAATCTTCCTTGCTAGCCTTTGAGGGAAAGGAGTAGGAGGTCTAGGAATAGGTGGAAGAGGTTGTGATGACTCGTTCCCCTTTTCCTTTTCCTCTTCTCGATCTTCTTGTTGTGCTCTAGCCTTTTCCGGAATTCTTTCAATTTCAACAACTTTTGGTTTATCAACCATAACAATTTTTTGCTTTTCAACTTCAATGACCTCTTGTTCTTCACCCTCAACCGTTTGTTTGGTCTCCACATCTTCAACTATGTGTTCATTCTCTCCAAGTAGCATTTTTCCACTCCTAGTGGTGATTGCCATGACATGAGAGGTTGGACCACTTCCACTACCTCTTAGGTTTGCAATCGTGTCACTAGGTAGTGTTCCCTTTTGCTTGGGGTTTTGTTCCTTGGAAAGATCTCTCAGTTGCATTTCCAACTTTTGGATGGAAGCGGTATGAGAGCCAACGACCTCGGTCATGTTCCTCAATGAAGCATCAGACTTTTCTTGATTTTGTAGCACTCTCTCTAGCATAGCTTCCAATTTTGAATCACTTGAGGACCCTTGGTTCGAATGTTGTCCTTTTGGAGGAACATAAGGATTTTCACTCCGGTTAGAAAAGTTGTTGTTGTTGTTGCACCAATTTCTTTGTTGTGAACTACCTTGGTCATACCTCCAATGTTGGTTTCCTTGCCCTTGCGGGTTTGGCCTCCATTGGTTTTGTGCTCCTTGACCTTGATAGTATTGCCTTTGATACCCTCCTCCTTGGGGGTTGTTGATATAATTTGCCTCTTCAAAATCTTCATTCGAATTGGACGGCATGTCCTCGATAACATTGACTTTCTTTGTTTGATTTTCTGTAAACATCTTGGTCAACACATTGACATTAGTGGCCAACCCAGCAATGATATGGTCTCTCTCTTGGTTTTCCTTGATCAAATTTGTCAAAGAAGGAGACCCATAAGCTATTCCACCTGATGAATCCTCAGAATGCCATGCTTGATTATGTTTGGCCATCTTGTCGAGGATTTGAGTCACTCTAGCAAAAGACTTGTCCATAAAAGATCCATCCGCCGCATTCTTTGCAATGGCTTGGTTCATGGGATCAAGACCCATGTAAAACTTCTCAAGCAAAATTGAGTAAGGGAATCCATGATTTGGCGATCTCCCTTGTTCTTGCTTAAAGAAAAAGATTTTATCTCTAAGCTCAGATTTCTTGCTTTGAGGGAACCATTTTGCTAGGAATACCCGGACGAGTTCAGGCCATGATCGGATTGAATTTGGTGGCAAGTTTTGAAGCCACTTTCCAGCATCACCGGCCAAGGAGTACTTGAAAACTCTCAACCTTAAGGCATCTTTTAAGACATTGGTTTGTTTGTGCATAGCACACACGCCCAGAAAATTCCTCAAGTGTTGAGTTGGGTCGTCATCGGTGGAATTCCTGAAAAACCCTTCCGCTTTGAGCATGAGGATTAGACCATAATCCACCTTAAACGTTGAGGCACCAACAGCAGGGGGTGCAATAGCATTTGTGTCATCGATATATTCATCGATATCTGCAAAAGGATTCTCTTCCCCTTCGTCCTCGAAATTAGACATTGCAACCTATCACACCAAGCAAAACAAGCAAAGTGTAATAGAATAGAATTAAATATCAAGTAGAGTACACACTAATGAGTAATTTCAAAACCGTATTCCCCGGCAACGGCGCCAAAATTTGATACGCTCAAATTACACTTTTACAATTAGTTTAAGGCGATCGGTGTCAAATATAGTAACCCAACTAGGTTGGGGTCGAATCCCACAGGGAATAGGTGTGAAATGATCACTTGAGTTAGGGTGTTACCCGACTAGAATCTTGAATCTATTCCGTTTGAAGTAACATAGAAATGGTGTAAGAGTGATAGTATGAGTGAAGGTTGATTAAGAATATTTAACTAGTGAAAATGCTTAAAGTAATAATTTATAGAATGGATTAGACCAAGGTTGTGTTCCCATAAATGTAGTGTAATGCCATCGGTGTTAATAAGATATATTTCTAATGGTTGATTATTGATATGCAATTGATTTCTAAGGAACTACCCAATATTTCCCAACACTTGAGTAGTATTTCCTCTCTTGCTTTTGCCCAAAAGTCTATGAGTCAAAATGTATACCAATCAATAAATGCCAAATAAAACCCACTTATCCCTAAGCAATTCTATTAAACGAGGTGTAAGGCCTCGAGTTTTTGTTCTTTACTTCTTCCAAAATCTAACCCACTTTCCCAAGCAAGGTAGGACTTTAATGGCTTTAATTAGTGTTTGCAACCACCAATACTAAATGAAGAATGAGAAGTGAAGAAATATCAACCAACCATTATGCATATATTTAATGTTAAACACCCTTTTACATAACACCCACTTAGTGTTCACAACCTTAGTATTTAAGTTTAGCCACACATGCTAAAATATAAAACACAAGGTGTAATAAATGTCATAAATGCTTACAAAGTAAAAGATTCCTCAACCAAAAGCTTCCAAAAAGATGAAGTAATAAAGTCTTGGAGTGTAGTATAAAGTCCGCACAAGATGCCCTTACACGAAATTCTAAAAACCTATTTATAGAGGGACCAAGATCTGACAAAAAGCGGACAAGTTTGCCCTTCCAGGTCACGCATGCGACCGCAGATCTGTCGCATAACAAGTCTGCGGTCCGCAATCTTGAGAGGCGGCATCGTGGATAGGAACCCTAGCTGTTCATGTGTTGATCACGTAACCATTCTGCGGTCCGCATGTTGGTTGTGCGACCGCAGAAAGCACTGCAGACTTGCCTCTTAGGTTTCCTTTGTGTTCATTATGCGGCAGAAGTGCGGAGCGCATATTGAATGTGCGATCACGAAAGACATCGCATTCATGCCATGCATTTCAGCTCCATTAACTGTTTAGTTCTGCGATTTGGTTGCTTATTTGCGGTCCACACATGAAGTATGCGACCGCATATTGGTCCGTAGATTTTCTCTGTTGCACAACTTGCCCTCTTTCTTATCTTTTTGCGTCCATTTTTGTGTCCTTGGTCTTTTCTTCCTCTTTATCTGTAAAACCAAAAAATAACATGAGTATGGACTACATTTTGCAATGAAACAAGCTAATATAATAGAAATTAGTATGTAAATGTGCCGAATCTCTCCGGCACATCAGCGGAAAACGAATCGACATCTTGATATGATACAACCCTTTCGATTTTAGTTGGGAAAGAACGACGAAGTTCATCCGAATCGTCCAATGAATAATAAGAGGAGAGTAAAGCACCAATGGCGTGCAAAGCGCATGTGGAACGGGCACGGAGAAAAAGAAGTGTGGAGGAGAAGCAGCTGAGCTCATTCCCTTCGCTTCCTAGGCCCAAAGCAGTGCAGTCTTTCCTGGCCAAATCATGGATTTGGGGCTTCTTGCTATGCTACAACACTATAAAAATCCATTTTGATTAGTAATATATATGAATAGAAAGATAGATCCATCCATCTATCCTATCCGATTTAGATTTTGATATCTAAAAAAGAATCGATTTCATTCAACGTTTGATTCAAAGAACTTCGCTTAGTCCCCCTAGCTCATGAAACGGCTCTGCTGCAATGGATAGCAGAGGGTCCATAGTACCCGAAGCATTGGAGTGATCCAGTAGCCGGGAAGGGGCCTAGAAGTGCCTACTACTACACCACACTACACTTGGCTCTACACATTTACCGAGCTAACCCTTGTCCAGTGCCCGACAAAGCTAAGGGGGCTTGAATCCTCACTCTTTATCCCCATCTTTGCCCAGGCTAATGGGGCCTTACTTATTCAGGGGGAGCCACGGAAAGCACTGTTGAGAGGAAGATCCTTGGCCCCTCTTCATTCTCTGCAGGGTTCCAAACCTTTCTTCAACATAGGTGACAACGAGCCAGGCATAGATGAAGAGATCAAACACGGGAATAAGAAGTAAGCTCACCTTCCTTTTTGATCATTTTGATAGAGGGGGGTGAAGAAAGTGGACAAAACAGACTCACATTTCTCATCGAACAAATACATGAAAAGAATCATATTGAAAACTCTCCTAACCCAACCCCTTCCTTCATAGAGCCCGTGTATTGTAAGTGATCCGAACCTGCCCGGAGTGAGTCTCCCATAGAGGCAAGTGAAGTTGGTGAGTCGTATGATGGGCAACTATCTCCTGCGGTTCGGAGAGGACTCAGCTGTTAGTTAGTACCCTCTTGGTTTCGGGGTGGACCTTTTCACTCTATTTTATTATATACGCTTAGCGAAAAGAATGTTTTTTGATACACTTAGGACATGGATTCTATATGAAGCAATGTATCGTGTCAAGTTGTTACTACTAGCAATGACTTCCTCTTTCATTACTTCATTCTTTCCATATCCCTCTCCTTTGTTCTCAGTTACTCATCAAATGGCACTCAGTTCATATCTTTTAGTTTGATCATTGACAAGGTTCAAAGAAAGGGAGGGGAAAAAAAGAAAGATCATTAGTTTCATCATGATCTATTCTCAATTGCAGTATAGTTTAACCACCAAGTTCGGGATGGATTGGTGTGGGCCCCCTACGCTCGTCTACCTGAGACTGTCCCTTCGACCATAGGTCCTGGCACAAGGTTAGAATTCTAGCTCTTTCAGAGTGGTATCTCACTTAGGCTCGGCCCCCCGGAAGGAGGCGTTCTTCGCCCTCCACCTAAGCTGTGCAGAAAAAGCCCAAAGCCAATCCCAGGGAACAGTTAAGCTTCAATCGGTCTTTCTCTCCAGGTGGAGGTAGTCCGCATCTTCACAGACATGTCTATTTCACCGATCCTCTCTCCAAGACGGTGCCTAGATCGTTACGCCTCTCGTGCTCAGGAAGGTCAATACAGAAAATCCTTCAAGTCCCAAAGGGGATACGCTTTCAGTTACCTTTCCTTTCGTGGATTCATCTTCCTTTACTATAAAGTAAGGCACTTATTGACTCCTCGGACATTCACTATGTTAGTTGCTTCTGTCTTCTCCCTCACAGCGCATTCTATAAGACCTTTCTAATGCTAAGCCACACCTGAAGGAGGAAGATTTTGCTCATTTTCTTTTTAGGCCTTAGCACTAGACTATTATGACTATCTTATTATAAGACAGTCTGAGGGTCGGGTCAAGCCTGTCTGTTTATGAATCGGATGTGGGAATTTTACAAGTCCTATGGCAAGTTGAGAGGGAAGTAACAATAGTAAAAGGCATTCCTTTGAAAGCAATGCAGGGTTAGCCAGTTCAACCAAGCCAGCAGAAAAAGTAGACCTATATTCTCCAGCAGTCTTTCTTTCAGTTCCATTCCCCCACCTAACCTTAATGGGACAGGGATACTAGCAGGGCAGAGGGTGTTAAGTAATCGATATAAAGCACTTTAGAAAGCTCTTTATTTCCCTAAAAGAAGAAAATAGTGGAGTAAGGGAAGCGAAAGACACTGTACCGACTGAAAGGTACATAGTTGCTTTACCGATAGCGATAGGATTGAGAAAAGCTACAGCGCAGGAAGAGCATAGGGAGAGGATGAAGGCTTAGTTAGTGCTTGGGGAAAGGCAGAGGTACGATAGCGAGAGCAAGAAAACTCTTGCGCTTACGCTTGCTATTCCAAATTGGAATGGAGAATGACTTCGGGACAAAAATAAAAGAGAAAGAAAAAGCCTTCTTCTTCTCAATACCAATACCTAAATCTCACTGAATTTGAGCTACCGTAATTCAGTTTTCCCAATCCCTCTCCCCTTTCCCTATCGGTGGAGTAACTGCGAACCTCTATAGAGCTTTCTAATGCATTTTCTGGACATCATATGAGCATTCTTTCTTAAACGTAGTTTTATCCGCAACAAGATGCCTATTCTCTTTAGGGATAGGTATCTTAGCATACCTGGCAAGATACTTTAGCCAAGGTATATACAGGGAGTACTTACTCATAGGTTGCTTGACTTTGTGCCTATCACATCACAACTTATACCTTTAAAGGCGAAAGCCCGGCCTCCCACTCCAGCATCTACTCTCTAGTTAAGTAAGGTGAAAACATCGATTGAATTAGTAGAAAACTGCCTTAGTTAGAAGGTAATATGGTCCTAGAGGCAAAGCCTTGGATTCAATTGCAATTCTCCCCTCTGTAACTGCAGCTTCAGCAATTTTCTTAGTCAGGCCATTGACCCTCCAGGGGGATTAGGTAGTTACAAAAGAAAAGCCCTTCCTTAGAAGTATAAACCAAGGAATTCTATTTCTAATACTAAAATCGAAAGGCTAGTCTTCTTTTCTACATTCTACAGGCCCAGCTTCTTCTGAGAAGTTCGGCAGCAAGGAAGTCTATTCCCTTGGATTCTATTTGGATTCCTTACCACCGGGGATTCCCCTATCCTCACTGTATGAACAATAGGAACATACTGAAGCTAAAGTAGCCGCAGTCTTTGAGTAAGTTGCTATTGAGCTCATCCCCTGGCAACATACTAAAGAATCATATCCTGAGGACTAAAGAAAAGCTGCCTTGGAATCGAATCTGAAACATTGAAATAAAAGCCTGTGAGAATTTCTTCTTTTCGAAGCTAGGAGATCTTTAGTGTATTCTCTGCAAACCTCACCACTTCGTCAGCAGGTGATAACTGCCATCTTTTTAGTTTTTTAAACCATCAGGACAGAATGCTTTTCGCGGACAATATAATGCAATCTATCAATTGTTGAGCTAAACCAGCCTTTTACCATAAATAATAACTGGATTTAGGGATTTCTTGCTTTCAGGGGCATATCTACCCTGATCTTTCCTATAGACTCAAGAGAAGCTGTAGGCCCTTACTGAGCTAATTCAGTAAGCTATTCAAGCTCCTAGACCTACGTCTGCCTAGTCCTGTCCTCAATAGATAACTTTCGCTTTAGGTCTTCTCGGAGATTAATCGATCTATCATAGTTACGACCGGAGACAGATCGGGAGGAGCTGCATCCTATTAATATTTCGATGTTTTAGTTAGGGCGGAAAGCTACCTATCTTCTTTTGTCCTTGTCTTCAATGCTAAATTACGGAAGTTACTTTGAATCATCAACATCATCAAATACGGCTACTTCCGAATCCCTGTGATGAACTGAAACAGAGTCTGATTCCACTTCTTTCCTTTCATTTAGCAAGTAATTCATCTATCTATTTGACTCTCTCAGTTGGTTAGCTAGTGTCATTGTCCTTCTGCTTGGGTAATTAGTTACTGCTGGACCCTCTACATAATCATTGATTATTTACTTCTCCATAATTCGAACCTGCCATCCACACTGCCTCTTCCCCTGTTGATAACCTGGCCTTGGAACTGGCCAATGTATGGTCTCTCCACTAAGATTTGATCTACGTGCATTAGCTTCCTCGGTGACTAATGTCCTTCTGCTGGTCTTTCGTCCATTGCTTATGGTCTTTGGTAAGTAGTCTATAGTTCACTTTCGTCTATGGCCTGCCCCTCTCTCTTTTCAACTTAGTTATTAGTAATTCGAAGTGGTGCATACTCTCCTGCTTGGCTATTGAATGAAACTTATGCTTGTCAGGTCCACTCCTCTATCTTCTCTTGCCTATCGTCCACTTCGGTGAATCCAACCCCGGAAAGATGATCTCTTTCACTAACCTCTTCCCATACACTTCCGGAGTCCCTATCTAATAGTCACCCCCTCCCTTACTGACTAAGGATAAGGTGGTGTCAACCAAAGGGGCAAGAAGTTCTCACATGAATAGACGTTTGAATATTCGCTCAGTACTTGAACCTTCGATCACTCGGATTCGTCGTTCACCTTCTCAAACCGACGAAGCATACTCGACCTTCGTATTCCCTGCCCCCACACCTGAATGAAAGAAAATAATAGGTTGAAAAAGAGGCTATTCCATCGTTGGCATAAGATGAACCGAGGAATCCAACCAAATATGAATGAATAGGCATGTGGGAACAACATTGCTTGCATTGATTCAATTGATTTGAAGCGGCAGTTATACTATACATACATAGTTTTCACTAGGAGTTTTTACCGAATTGTTCACAAGCCCGTCAGAAGCAACCTCAGCAGAAAGCCACTCTTCCAGAGTCTCGTCCATTGTCTGCTTAGGCGACTATTTAATAGCCTTTAGATCTTCCTGTGATTTAGGATAAGTGCTCTACTATATAGGATATGCTAGGCTCATTCCTCTATTCTTTTTAATATACACTAAACCAAAAGTCTTGGTTTCAATGACTCCCCAAGCCATGACCTATTTGATCTTTCAGAACCAGCTTCAGCATTGAGTAAAGAAAAGAAGAATTCACTATTGGATCCTTCGGCCGTGTGGACATGAAAATCTTCACTTTCATGAGCAGGAGCTGGAGTTTAGGAATGGGGTATAGGTGATGTCCATTCCATAGATGAGAGACCCGCTGACCCACTAGTGGTTTTTGTTGGCAAAAGACAACAGGTTCAAGAACTTAGATCGGGGATATTTAGCTATTTATCCTTAGAGAAAAGGTGACTTCCCTACTCCCTTGCTTTTATAGAATAAGGACAACTGCCTTCGTGATCCCCACCCGGGAATCTCTAAACTTCACGTGCCTGTAGAGTCGGGAAGTTATTCCTATAATAAGGAAGGGCGGTCTTTCCAAAAGGCATGAATTCAAATAAAAAACATCTCCTCGATAAGCTTCACGACCGGGCGGTCTTCATAATAGAAGAGAGATTTGGCGATAAGCTTGTGCTTGTTTGGAGGGATCATCATAAATGATTAAAGTGTGTCGTTCACGATACATAAAATATTCAGACAGAGCTGCTCGTGTATAAGGAGAAAGGTATTGTAATGTATGATAACGTACATTTCCACCGCTAAAAAGCAATAGGCACGGTCATATGCAATATATTTACCCAACTATGAGTCGGGGTCGAATCCCACAGAGAACAATATGTAGGCGATTAGGAATGCAAGAAAATTATCGCTAGTCGCGCTAAGCCAAACACTTAAGATTTTGGGTTGAAAAAATTTCTATATCTAAATGCGGAAATGTAAACTAACCTAGAAAGAAAATAAAATGATCAATGGCTACAAGTATGAATGCATCGGGAATTACACTCAAGTAACGATCCAATGTATTTCACGATTTTACAAATATGAGTGAGTATATGTTAATTAGGCACGGATAATAATTCTTAATTAGCTTCTTCCTAAGACTAACAAGACTTCCTAATTGGATTATCGCTAATTACAATTAGAAGATTAAGCGCACCCGATAGGCTACAAGTAGTCAATCCTATCCCTAGGTTGAATCTATAAAGTGAGGGTTAACGCCTCAAGTCCTTGTTAATTAATCATTCCCAACTCCGAATTATCTTTCCCAAAATTAATTCAAAGTAAATGGGCGAGTCCTAGAGTTAGCTAATCTCTTTGGAAACATTAAAGAACAAGAATAATTAAAGTAACAATAACTCACTTCATATATATACAAAAATCATTCAATACATAAGCACAACAAGGTATTTAATCCACACTTTAAATATGAATATTCCCATAAACAAGATTCAAGTGTTGGAAATAAATACTACACACTTAGATATACAATACAAAGCAAGGAAATGAAGAAATAAACATAAATGGGTAAGAAATCCTTAACCACAAGCTTTAATCGTCAATACCCAAGTGTGTGTGCAAAACCATAGCCTTCAAACTTGTTCTCTCTAAGCCAAAGAGTAAAAGATGTTCCAAAAGTATATAAAATAATCAGAGATCCAGAGAGATATCTACAATGTCTGTTTGGACGAGTATATAAATGATTTGGGGTGAAAAATATGTGAAATGCCGGAATTGCCCAGAACTGGCCCAGATGCAACACATCGCGATCGCGTGTTTTGGCTCGCGATCGCGTAGAGCAGTGATCTAACCCTCCGTGATCGCGTGAACCATTACTGCGATCGCGTGATTTCATGTATGTGTCTTCTGCGATCGCGTGATCCACTCCTGCGATCGCATAGCTTTAGGTGTTTTCTTTCTGCGATCGTGTGAGAACATCTGCGATCGCGTAGTATTGCTGCCTGGTCTTCTGCGATCACGTGATGGTGTCCGCGATCGCGTAGAGTACTTCGCCCAATAGTCATTTTTCCCTTAAATTCCAGTCAAAAACACCCAAATTCCCTTCAACACAACTCATAGCATCACGTACCTGAAAATCTCACAATAACCACTGTAAACAATCTCATTGCATACATAAGACGACACAAAAGCTAAGGAAAAGAGGCTAAAATGAGTGGTAAAATCACCACTCATCAACACCCCCAACTTAAAGCTTTTGCTTGTCCTCAAGCATATCAAAATCAAAACTTCAATGAGGATTCACCATTTAAAATACAAGTGGCATTGCTATTATGTACATATCACATTCTATCATTTAAACACCATACTTATGGATTTGGTTGGTACTAACAATTAGGCTCAAGTATGTATATCTTTTTCAAATAACTCCCTCTTAATGCCATTTTTGATAACGTCCATTTCTACCGCTAAAAAGCAATAGGCACGGTCGTATGCAATATATTTACCCAACTATGAGTCGGGGTCGAATCCCACAGAGAACAATATGTAGGCGATTAGGAATGCAAGAAAATTATCGCTAGTCGCGCTAAGCCAAACACTTAAGATTTTGGGTTGAAAAGATTTCTATATCTAAATACGGAAATGTAAACTAACCTAGAAATAAAATAAAATGATCAATGGCTACAAGTATGAATGCATCGGGAATTACACTCAAGTAACGATCCAATGTATTTAACGATTTTACAAATATGAGTGAGTTTATGTTAATTAGCCACGGATAATAATTCTTAATTAGCTTCTTCCGAAGACTAACAAGACTTCCTAATTGAATTATCCCTAATCACAATTAGAAGATTAAGAACACCCGATAGGCTACAAGTAGTCAATCCTATCCCTAGGTTGAATCTATAAAGTGAGGGTTAATGCCTCAAGTTCTTGTTAATTAATGAATCCCAACCCCGAATTATCTTTCCCAAAATTAATTCAAAGTAAATGGGCGAGTCCTAGAGTTAGCTAATCTCTTTGGAAACATTAAAGAACAAGAATAATTAAAGTAACAATAACTCACTTCATAAATATATAAAAATCATTCAATACATAAGCACAACAAGGTATTTAATCCACACTTTAAATATGAATATTCCCATAAACAAGATTCAAGTGTTGGAAATAAATACTACACAATTAGATATACAATACAAAGCAAGGAAATGAAGAAATAAACATAAATGGGTAAGAAATCCTTAACCACAAGCTTTAATCTTCAAGACCCAAGTGTGTGCGCAAAACCATAGCCTTCAAACTTGTTCTCTCTAAGCCAAAGACTAAAAGATGTTTCAAAAGTATAGAAAATAATGAGAGATCCAGAGAGATTCCATCCTCCCTTCCAATGTCTATTTGGACGAGTATATAATTGATTTAAGGTAAAAACTTGTGAAATGCCCGTTCTGTCCAGGTCTGGTGCTCAATTTTCGCACCTGCGGAAAGTACCTCGCATGTGCGGCTCCGCTTAAGCGGAATTTACCCGCAGAAGCGACAAAGTGCCTCATGTCAAGCCATCGCAGAAGCGGACAACTGGACGCTGAAGCGACATCGCTGAAACGCCTAAATTTCCGCAGAAGCGGAATTCTTTCGCAGGAGCGATCCACCACTCAAAGAAGCGGTCACGCTTCTGCGTCTTTATCTCCGCAGAAGCTGAATCTGCTGGTTCTTCGACTATTTGCAAAAACGACCAAAATCTCGCAGAGGCGAGATCGCTTCTGCGATCAAAATCCGCAGAAGTGAAATGCCTGACAGTTTTGCATGTTTCCTCTCTTTTTAGCTCAATTTCTTGTCACTTCAACCCAAATCACCTACTAGCATCATTTACCTGAAAATCTAGCAATAACCACCAAAAACAACCTCATTTCATATTAAAAAGGCATAAAAAGCTAAGCAAAAGAGGCTACAATGAGTGGTAAAATCACCACTCATCACCTGGCAAAGTCATTATCAATGAATTCCCAAGAAATTCTTAACCAACATATGCGATTCATTCCCGTAAAGATTATAACACACAAGAAGACCCCTTACCGCTCCGTGGGGAGCGGGATGAGTGATACATCTGGCGAGTGCCAGTGAAGAACGCAATCAAAGTTGGAGCTCGGGTATTGATATATTCCATCAAGAGAAAGGAGGCAGACTGGTAAGAAGGCCGACCACATGGGTGGGGGGGGCGAACCGAAAAACTTAGCTTTTCGGAGCGGCCCAATCTTCCGTGCCTCCCCCCTCTCCTTACTCTTTCTCTATAAAAAAGCATGCGGGAAGCGCGAAGAGCTAATCCACTAATGTCATGGCGAAGGTTAGACCTCATAAAGTCAGCGAAGCTAAGGTTTCGTATGTGTTATATCCTTTCAATCGAGCGAGAACTTATAAGGTAGGCCATCATTTCCCATTAAAAAAAGTAAAAAAAAGAGCACTAGGGAAGAGAGAAAGTAGTAGAAGTGCTTCTAGATCTCATGGAATAAGGCAGAATTTCTAACAAAACTTTCCACCTCTTGCTTTCATAGAAAAAAGAATTTAGGAGATGAAATCCCGATTACATTACTACAGGCCAAAATTGTATTTGAAAGAGCAAGCCAGAGAAAAGAAGCTTTTAGATAATACCTTATTTACTAAGATCATCTACTGAAAAAGGGAGCCTCCTTGATCACCTGAAGAGATTTTTAGGCAGAATTGGCATAATGATTACCGTGAGGATTGAGCTGCCAAAAGAGATTATCCTCCTTTGGGCTGGAAGAGAAGATTTATGCAGTCCTTAGAAAAATAAAAAGAATAAAGTATTCTGAAGCCAAATGCTCTTGGATCGGTAGTTGAATAGGGGGATAAATCCTTTTTTCTCCTTTATATTGAATGTAGTCAATCACCTTGAGGTCATGAGAACAAAGAGTCATAGAGATGTGACAAGTTTTGGTTTCGCTATCGACTGACCGTCCTGTTAATAGTGCTATACTAGATTGGCACCCTAACTGGTACCTATACAGCTACTCCTTGTCAGTTGCTATATTTTTTCACCTTGAGGCTGAGAGGTTAACTCCTTCCACTCTCAACCGCCTTTGCTTATCTTACTAGTAGCTCTATCTATTGGTAGCAGCCAGGGAACTCCCTCTTTGTGAGCTACTTACTTTATCTGAACCCTCTACCGACAGATGCGCAAATTGCACTGGTCATTTTGCGGAATGCCCTCTAAGACAGTCAGTCAATGGAGGTACCGGGGCGCTAGGTATTTTCTTTCTTCTGTCCGTAGGTGTGATCAATGCCATTGAGCTTCGCTACTCTAAAATAGTAGTCGGAATTCGCTTCTGAGTGAGCTTCCTTCCTTATGCTCTAGTCTGACCTTCACGAACAACTTTCTTTCAGCTACCAACTTCAAAGCTTGATCTCATCTCTCTTCTTTTGAAAGTTTAGTACTATTATTGTTGGCATGGAAGGAGTTCATCTTGAATTGCCAGTACAGTGATTGGAGGTCTTCCTCACCTGTTCTAGTGACATAGGCCCATCCGGTCGAGAGAAGAAGACTTGAGATTAGCCACTAGGTGAAGTGCCAAGGAGAGGATCGGCTTCAGCCATAACCGATACGGAGGGATTGACATAGTAAAGGAGGCTAAACAAAGCTATCAAAGGGATGTGCCCAGGCTCGGAATATCCTTCTTTCGTACCCAAGAGTAGCCCTATTTCTAATAGGAGAAATTCAAGCATTAATTAGTACTACCTCGGATCTAAAAGGAAAGGTGCCAAGTAGCTGATTGCACATTACTAAGGCAAGGAATAAGACGTCTGAGAAGGGATGCCGAAAAAAGGCTTCAATTGTTTCTGGTGCAAAGTCGGTAGTGCTAGGGCCTTCGAGTTAGAATTTCAAACTATAAACAAGTGTAGCGAAGTCACCTCCATTCTCGATTTCTATTGCGACAGAGGGAGGTATCATAATAGAGTCAAAATCACGATTAGAGTCAGTCCGGATAAAAGGAAGAATCCAATCTCCTTCTTCCTAACCTTATTGGCCTTACAGCGGGCCTAAGAGCAAGGAAGTCTCAACTCCCCAATCCCCCAGGGTGAGGGGTGAACCTTCTGTCTGATTCAATCTCATCTATTGCTGCTTTCGAATCGGCTTAAAGAGTATTTTGATGTCACTTAGGATAAGTCTAGGAAAGTGTGCCTGAGTCTTCTATAATAAGTAGTTGTGACTTAGTCTAGCTAGGACAGAGCCATCCTAAAGATACTTTCTTCTATTCTAGGTTTCCATAAAACGGTATCAGGGTATGAGAACGCCTTTCTCCTATATATAATCAAGTCTTTGGTTTAGATCAATCAATCCTAAATTTGGGCTCAATGACCGGAATGAATGGCTTTCTCCTGTCTCCTCATAGATCCAACTATTAGGTTTGTGGGTTTGTGGTCCGTGCGTAAAGCAACTCTTTTCCATTCGCGAACATTTAAAAAGTCATCTCCTGATTCGTTGATCTATTGAGCTAAGGCAGCTCTGCGTATAGTGTTTTAGACTCATACTTCATCGCCGCCCGGTCCTTTTAAACCTTAATCTTAAGAATTTCCTGAACGAGAAAGTGGTATGTATGGTTGGCGTGTGCCTGGAAACTAGTCCAGAATGATATCATCAACTGCATGTAGACCATGAGTAAGCACTTTTGACAGCAAGAGAAGAGTCCTCCTCCTCACAAGGACCGAATCCTTTAGGTGCGAGGTGCGATCAACCGCGAAAAGTCAGTAATAAAGAATCCGCTCTCTGGTAAGCAAAGGAAAGCAGGTCAAAGCCTGCCAAGGCGTCAAGGTAGTTCTACAAAGGCAGAAAGAGTCTACGTCCAGAACACAGAAGGAAGGCGGGTTTGTCAATGCTTGAACTAATTGATCTAAGTGAGCTACGAGGTTAGTCTTCTAGGATCAACTTGCTTCAAAGTGCCCATTAATGATTTGTTAATTTCAGGAATGATCCTATCAGTGATTATGTACTAGGCTTATCTAATGAATTGAGTCTTCCAAGAAAGGTTTCTAATGAATCTGCTAATTGAGGTTCTAGATTCGTTCAAAAGCAGAAAGGAATAGGCTAAGGGTCGTACCTTAATGATCCCTAACCATATTGATTTTCCTGAGTTCTAGACTTTCTGGTAGCCAATGATCTAAGGGAGCTAGCAGTGCAAAGATACTCAAAAGTGGTACGCGCGCATAAAAAAGCGTACAACTACTCCGTTGGAGCATACTCTGATGCTCTCTGCTACGCAATTTGTGCCATTTTCCGACATAGTCCATATCACATTTGTCTAGATGACCTGACTTATGTCAACCAGTCTGAAATAAGGTATCATAACCCTAATTCATCATATCAAACTATGAGAGAGCCAATAGGACTTTCGATTTCCAATAATCACAAAACGGTGCCGATACACGCGATATACAACCACTACATAGGCGGATTACGAGAACTTCTAGTGTCCAATACATATATAAGACATGAATCGCTATACCTAGTTCCACACTCCACCGTACGAATACATAACGCACATCAAGCGTCCATTCATACCACGAAAGCCATTCGAATATTTCCTTATGCCATTTACAACTCAATCATCAATGTCAATCTAATAAGAGGATACCATCACACCACTTAATATTATCAGTTTATATTACCTGGCCCTTTTTGGACCATATTCCCTGCCAAATTACGAGAATAGTAGTACCATTTTCTTAAATCATCAGAAAGATCGATTCTTAATTCACCTGCTGTTGTCCGTGCTGCTCAATAATTTTATTGATTTCCCATATATTATGAACTAGTCTCAAAACCTAGAATATACCATTATCAACTTTCGATAACACATCGTGTATACCATATCACACTAAGACAACATGGAAATTCATATCCCTTTCCTCCGCCTCAACATCCGTGCACTCCACTAGTCAAGGACTTTCGTGATCCCATATAGAAGAAAAACTCATTACACATTCCACGCTTCGCATACTGACAGGAATATACTCATTTTCAAACCATGATAAAACACATCACAAACTATTTCTTCCCATTCGTTGCATAAGTTTAACTGCCAGGACTGAGTCCTTATACCCATATCAAGTTACACAACTGCCAGCACTCAAGATCTTTGCTGCAATGTCTGGAAGACTCATTACTTCAACCACATACCAGGAATCAATAGTATTCCTTTTTATACCATTCTGGTTTATT
This sequence comes from Nicotiana noctiflora, assembly GCA_032618575.1. Lineage (NCBI taxonomy): Eukaryota > Viridiplantae > Streptophyta > Magnoliopsida > Solanales > Solanaceae > Nicotiana > Nicotiana noctiflora. The sequence continues at coordinate 20,806 of JASVEL010007319.1, forward strand.
AACCAGTGGTTCCATTTACCCAGTTTCCTTTCTGATTCATCTCTAATTTCATATCCGTCTTTACTGTAGTACCATAATACATCAACTCATGTTACCACACGAGACTCGTACACAAGACCACACGGTCTAAGACCCATAGGCCACTGAATACTCTCTCAATGTTTCCCAATATGGATACCTAGAATCCCACCATTCACATGATATAACACAAGTCTTGATCTTCTCTAACGAAACCGCCATCTTTACCCATACACACAAATCTTAAGGCACCTGACTGATACAAGCAAAATCTTGAACACTGCAAAACCATTCTCGGGCATCATTCACCCTTATTCAGTTGTAATTCAACTATCCTATTGAGTAGAACCACTAGTGTTTTGTTAGAACTCTGACATCGCAGAACGTGATTACTTACAGATACAATCAGCTATGTTTCTTTTCTATACGGTGAATATTCTTTACCAACAGCAGTTCAAAACACCCTAGTACTTCATCGGATCTACGAAGCACCATAACCTTTACCAGAATTTCCCAACATACTTAGAGACAGAACCAACATAGCATACAATAGTGCAATCAGTTATTCAATAGCAACCTCCCAACTTAGCTCGAAGCCATTCATCAAAGCACTTTCAATCACTTATATCATTATTACTCAAGTGATGCCGAAATGTTAATATGAGATTAAACTCAAGTCATTTACAAGCCTTGACAGAGACTCGAATCATCAGAGACCTTAGCTCTTTTGCAATTCCTGCAGATATACACGCACCACCAATAAGCCCACTCTCTTTAGGTGACAGAAATCTTTCTAAGTCCCAAATTTTCCAAAATTTTTGGCAGAGTTTCCTTTGTAATTTGGCGTATCCACCTACCAGAGAATCACCAAACCTTTCTAACAATACATCCATAACTCAACAAGACATCGCAATGTATATCAACAACATTAATTTCAACACTATACAAGTTATATTATCAAAATTGATACATGGACATGCGTTGCACCTGCTCGAATCATAACATATGTCAAATACCTTTTCACCGCAATACTCATAGCACAACCCATTCAATTTTCTTGAGTCTAAACTCATACTACCATACATAGTGCACTTTACATTTCCGCTAAGAGGCAACGAACATATTTCTCACGCCCATAACTAGGGCTACATATCAAATCACAACAAGAACTGAATACCTTACAGCTCTCCCATTATCAAACTGCCATTTGCACAATAAATATCAATTCTGATCGTATGAACTTCATAATACCGACTCGCGAAATTAGTACCTTAGTGCTCAAGCCATAGATAAAGATCTGGCCTCAAGTCCTCCCGACTGGCCCAACATGAATTCACAAAGATTATATCTCGCCCCTCGATCGGGGAATCACAAGACCTCAAGGAAATTATATTACTGAGCGCTCGAAGCGTATACAGACGTATGGAAGGAATTTCAAAAATTATATCTCAAGCTGAATCAAGTGCGCACGATAAGAATTCCAAGAAATGTGAAGTGTTTCCTAAAGGTTCGCAGCCTCCCTAGGATAAGTACAAGCGTCCCCGTACCGATCCACAAGACTCTACTAACCGGCTCAAGACTCATGAGGCCTAGTAAACCTAGGCTCTGATACCAACTTGTCACGACCCCAAATCCGGTCGTGATGGCGCCGAGCACATTGCTAGGCCAGCCTGACCAATTAACAACAATCACGGAGCCACAAGCTCATTTTATCCAATTTAAGCGTAACAGAATAATTTAACAGTGATAGATATATTAAAAACAGGGAACTAAGTCCCAACACGTGCCAACTCCCATAGGCCGAACTATCTCATGCTACACAATACATAACTATCTTTTTATTCCTTTCCAGCATATGTGAGTAGATTATTAAAAATCTCAATTTTTAGCTACTTTCTTTCATAATAATATACCAATACCTGGATACAATCTCAAGCAGTGCAAGTTCGCACTCAAATCAGCCCCTCGGGCTCAGCACTCCTTATCAATTTACACCTGGAGATCTGGTCTATAAGGCAACTAATGCATGTGTGCCAGTAATGTATGAGTGCTGAATGTTATGCCACGTAGTACACGTAAATCAATGTATGTATGCCATGCAATGCATATGACCGCTACGGTGTGTAGCCCGATCCAATTTGGGTACCCGTGCTCACTGTGGGGGTTCAGACTCCGGAGGGGCTCCTACAGCCCAAGCACAATATTAATATCACACCTGCCGCGGCATGCAGCCCGATCCGTATACCACTGCGGCGTGCAGTCCGGTCCATGCATGTGTATGCATATGCTCACATAAATTGTCATGCCCTAACATATGGCCCTCGGCCCCAATCAGTCTAACAAATAATCAAGAAAGCCCTACGGGCAACACTATCATATTAGCTCACAGCTAAAATTGTTATTAAGACATGGTTCAAGTTTTTCATAACCTTATAAAAATGCTGAATAGCAAAATACCATTTTAAACCTTAAATTTAGAATAAAATATGCACAGTGTTATCAAGACAATAATACCAATCCCTGAAAGATTCAAATAATCGGCACGAAGTCCAAGCATGAGAATTAGTCCAATTCATTTCAACAATTAGTTATTATTATTTATTTCGCGGGACGGACCTAGTCACGATCCCCAATGGTGCTCTACCCCACGCCCGTTCTCCGGTGTGCAAGTCAAATCAAAACAGCACTAAGATGTGCAAGTCCGGGGTTTACTAACCCTCAGGACATCATTTACAAGTATTACCCACCTCGAACCGACGAATGCTCATGCCGCGATGCCTTAGCTCCTCGAACCGGTATCCACGCACGTCAAAACTAGCACAAATTAGCACAAATATATCAAAATAGGCTAATGGAACATAACCCAATCGAAAGAACTCGAAAAATATCAAAAATCACGAAATTTGCAAAACCCGAACCCCGAGCCCACATCTCGAAAAATTTCGAAACTCATATTTCCAGAACCCTCGTCTCGCCACGAGTCCATACATATAAAATTTACCATAATCGGAGTTCGATTGGCCTTTCAAAACCCAAATTTTCATTTTCAATATCTAGGCCACAATCCTTCACAATTTCTACCCAAATTCATGAAGATTGATGTTAATTCTACCATAAAATGATGTTTTTGAGTCAAGAAACTTACCTCCAATGAACACCCGATGATTTCCCAGCGTTTTCCCGTGATTTCTTCTCTCTAGGGCTCAAAATTATGTTTTTGGGTATATAAACCCGTGAGCCCTCTGTTCTGCAATTTAATTTCACTGCCAGACAAATTTTCTCTTCGCGTTCGCGTGAGCTCCCACGCGTTCGCGATGCCCAGCGTCATTTTACTCTTCGCGTTCACGGATTCAAGCCTAAGTTTCTTCAAAATTTCCGAATTGCTCATTCCATCAAAAACCCGACCAAACGACGTCCGAATGACCTGAAAATTTGCAGGCATATCCAAAATCACCTAGCGGAGCTATTGCAACTGTCGAAATTCCATTCCGACTCCCGGATCAAAATCTCACCTACCGTTCGGATTTCACCAAAATTCAACTTTAGCCAATTCAAGTCTAAAACTACACCGGGCCTCCAAATTCAATTCTGATTGCTCTCCTAAGTCATAAATGATGGTGTGTTTCTCTGTTTTGTTCCTTCATCGGCAAGCTCTGGAGTTTCCTGATGTAAGATCCCTGTGTACGGTTTCGGAGTTTATGTAAATGCCCTATCTTCAAAGGAAGCTGCTGACTTAAAGTATCCCCTGATCCGAGGGTGAGCTAGAATTTAGTATTGTGAAGAGGAAAGGAAGAAGTCATTGTAAAGGAAGACGACATTTACCATTTCCGCTGCTTGCCTAAAGGCTTATTGGTAGCTATTAGCTTCTATGTTAGTAGAGTGATTGCCAAAACATAGGTATTTTTTCCAAGAATAATAAGAAGAGACGGTTGTAGATTTTAGAGACTATCCTCTGCAGCTGTAGCTACGTAGAATCCAGCTGCTTAAAGACAGGCCCACTAACAGTTCCACTATTCCTGCCCTAAAGCGAGGGAATCCGCTCTGACCCACCACCCTGGTAGGAATTGCCAGATTTATAGTTTCTGAATCCTTGTAATACAAGTTCTTTCCTCTAAGGATGGCTATGAACTACGCGAACTGAACTGTCAAGGCTTTCAAATGAAGACTGAGAAAGCTCAATCAATAAAGAGTATTTTAGTGGAATGGCTTAACTTACTCCCCATACGAGACCGGAAAGGAAGCTAGCGAACCTAGGGTCAATACCAAGGTAGTGGAAAAAGGGAAAAGAACGATGTTTGATGTGAACGGAAGCAAGCATTTCGCTAAGAAAGCAAAACAAGAAGCGGCGATAGCAAACATTACCCTCACTCAGAACAATTTGCTCTTGGGAGACATGAAGCACAATCAACCTCTCTACCTTAAGCCTTCTAACATGGTCGATTCTAGATAGAGCACGGTAACCCCCAACCCCCTACTCTACAAAACAAAGAGTGGAAAATCTCTTCATAGGGTATTGTAGCTGTACAACCATAGTAACATAAGGATGGTGAGAGTTCATAAGAGCCCGAATTTAGATTGGTGAAAGATGCTTACTCAAATTATGAACCCTGAACCTCTTTGCGAATTCACAGCTGAACCTTGATGGGAAATCATAGATTTCTAATAGGAAAGAAAAAGCCCAATTACCCAAAATTATTTCATATACACGAGCATCCTCCTACATTGTCCCCTTGTACAACATATATAAGAAAGCGGTTTCCAGGGTCAACCTGTTTAACTGCATGCCAGACCAGCAAGTGATAAGACCGTGCAAACATAGGCAACGAGGAGCGCTAGATGGAGCTGGACAATGGGTGGGTATCCAACAAACATTCCTTAGCTAAGAAGGATTCATTCACCGAAACTTCCCTTACTAGTAGATGAAACTAGCATCATCATATCATATAGAATACCGATTGACAAGCATTCAAGTCTATCTTATATTTTATGTTGATGATCTCATTTTTTCTGCGAGCGCATCCTTCATTTCCAAGCATTATTTCTATCGTAATTTTTCCATCTGGGCGCCTCGCCTATTCATTCTTTTTTGGGGTGTATAAAGCCACAGAGCGATTAAGACATCTATCTTATTGTAATGACACAATTGGAAGATCAGGATTTCTCCCTGCCGCTCAAGTGGGATCAGATCGAGCATTAGCGAGAATAGCTGTAATTGAATTGGGAACGGAAAGACTTTACTTCAACTCAATAAATGACGTCTACTTTGTAAGTACTAAGGCAAAATATTTCACCGAAAGGAAAGGTGATAGGGGACCCTGGCCATTTCACTCTACCCGAGTAATAAAGTGGAAACCCTCCACACGATCGATTAAAAGGAATGTCGCCTAGAGATATTTGTTCAAATCCAATTCGTGATGATAGAGTAAATTCAACAAATCTAAGGAAGCAAGTCCTAGGCCTCACTATCTATCAATCAAGAAGGTAAAGGAGAATAAGGTTTGATTGAAAGTAGTACGTCTGCAGGGATCTGTCGTTAACGATTTGATCGGGACACATCCAATTGAAAATCTAATCCCAACCTCTTTGGAAGGAGCTCCAAAAAGGACTTGACTTCAGAGCGGGGAATCTTCCTACAAGTGAGAACCAAGTCAAATATATTCAAATAGGGCTATACCTCTGCCTAGACAAAGAGGACTTTAGGATGGCCTTGTAGGAAACATTGGATGTAACCAGCCTTCAAAGGCGGAGGAGTAATAAGCAACTTTCGATTCAAATTAGAGAAATATTGAGCTTTATCCGCTTCAACTCATTAAGATATTATTATAGCCTTCTAAATAGTAAGAGTGGGAACTCAAAATTAAGAACTCTTAACCATCATTCCTTAACTCTAAAGGGCGTGAATGTGTAGGTCAAGGAAGAAGGGTGGGATAGCGCCCTATTGATTGAGCGTCTTACAGCCCGTCATGCAAGCTAGCAAAGCCAACGCAGAAGCATCCCCCGGATCCACACAGGGTACTTCAAAGGAGGTTATCTTTAACCTACTTATCAACAATTCCAAATCGAAATTGGAAATCTTTATTGGACCGTGATAGCCAGCTAAAACTTAACAGGGTTGAAGCATCTTCTTGGAATCACTAAGGAAGTAGGAAAAGATCCAGGGTTGCCGGAGGCCCTGACATCCAGGATGCTTGCTCTTGAAGATGAAGTAAACATGGTCATGGGCCAATATCTCGGTGTTGTTGAAGGTATGAGTGAATACTTAACCCTAATTAGTTGGGGGTGGGCGGGAGCTTAGTAGTTGCTTAGTCATTCAAAAGTCAGACTGTCGCAAGCCCGACACTATTCTATTTACTCTCGGAAATGAGAGGCTGGTTTGTTTTGCTATATGGGCCATCTCCTGTCATCCCCTACCTATGGTTCAGGAAAGGGATTGACCGAAATGATTGCAACGAGACACACCAACACCAGTACTTAGAGGTGGAAAGTGGGATAAGCTCGACAAAGACTTCAAAGGAAAGGATGTAACTAGCTACTAGACCGAAATAAAGGGGGTTTGCCAACTGATCAATAAGTAGTTGAGGGGGGAACTGGCCGTACTACTGAGCCAGGATCAAACTCTTCCTTTCCGGTTATATTGGCTTGGCCTTTTGGACAAGCAGATAGCATATGACCAAATGTTTTTACACTCATGAGCTAAGGCACCACCCTTCTTTCCGACCCGGATTGGAAGAATTTTCCACATACTGAGGTTTTAGGTCTTCATGAGTAGTTCTTGTCGACGATCCCTTGAAAAAGGTCCTTTGTTGAGCCGGCTTTCACCCCTGACAAAGGACTTTCCCTGGGTTGGGACTCTTTGGACAGGACTAGTTGCTTCGATTCCACTCATGTCAGCTCATAACTTCTTTCCTCGATGTCTTTATCTTTCTAGTGATCTAGTGATGCGGGAAGGGAATGATAATTAGACTCCTATAGCAGTTCGGGAGCATCGACATCTATTTGGTAGAATATAACGACCTGATCTCTTTGGTTTCGATGGCTGCTCGGGGCTGAAACATAGTGGAAATGCGAATATGATCGATCCCGTCTCATAAGAAGTACGGAGGTTCTTGTAAGTTAGGTCAGTGGTTCCAGTGACTCAAGGAATAGGGCATTTTGGTACTGTTGAAGTGATTGGCGGAAATGCCCTTGAGACGAGAATCCCGTTGAAATGGAAAGTCCTTGGTCTGCATACATTACTAGTAGGTTACGCTCCTATTATTGAAAAGGAGTTATCCTCCTCAAAATCCTTCCCCCCTTTGTCGAGTTGGCTTAAGCCCGAATCCATCCTTACGGAAGAAGGGCGGGATATCGGCTACGAGAGAGAGTCCTTGTTGTTCACCTCCGCCTCCCAATGCTACTGACCTGTAATGACCCGGCTCGTTGTTACGGGAATTTACCACCCCGTCATGTTGCAATTACATGTTTTATGCTTTTATATCAGTGTTAGAGCCTATCGGGTGAGTTAGGAGTGAATTGACTTGAAAATGAAGCAAATACCATGTTTGAAGGAAGTTTGAATATGGAAAGTCAACCTAGAGTTGACTATTGAGTTAGATTGCTCGGAATCAGATTCTGATGATTCGACTAGTTTCGGGGGATCATTTATGACTTAGGAGAGCAATCAGAATTGAATTTGGAGGCCTGGTGTAGTTTTAGGCTTGAATTGGCTAAAGTTGAACTTTGGTGAAATCCAAACGGTAGGTGAGATTTTGATCCGAGAGTCGGAATGGAATTTCGACAGTTGCAGTAGCTCCGCTAGGTGATTTTGGATATGCCTGCAAATTTTCAGGTCATTCGAACGTTGTTTGGTCGGGGTTTTGATGGAATGAGCAATTCGGAAAATTTGAAGAAACTTAGGCTTGAATCCGTGCGTAATTAGTGATTTTGATGTTTAGGATGGTGTTTTTATGATTGGAACAAGTTCGTATCGTGTTTTGGAGTATGTTGGTGGTTTTCATTAGGGTCCCGGGGGCCTCGGGGTGAATCCGGACCATCATCCGGGCATTTTGAACTAGGCAAAGTCTGCTGTAAATTGCAGATCACTGTGCAGAAGGGTAAGCCTTCGCGTTCGCGAGGGCAAGGCCCGCGTTCGCGTAGGCTGGGGCACCTTGGTCATCGCGTTCGCGAGGGGGAGAGCCGCGTTCGCGTAGAAGGAATCTGGGAAGCATCGCGTTCGCGATGGTGTTGGTTGTGATCGCGTAAGAGGAAATAGTGAAGCATCGCGGTCACGAGGAGGAGGCCGCGTTCGCGTAGAAGGATCTCCGGATGGCTGAAGAAATGTGCATCGCGAACGTGTGGGGCATGTCACATTCGTGAAGGGAAAATGGATCAGTGTATCGCGGACGCGTGATAGGTAACGCGAACGCGAAGAGTAAAATGATGCTGGGCGTCGCGAACACGTGGGAGCTCACGTGAACGCGATGAGCAAATTTTTCTGGCAGTGAAATTAAATTGCAGAACAAAGGGCTCACGGGTTCATATACCCAAAAACATAATTTTGAGCCCTAGAGAGAAGAAATCACGCGAAAACGCTGGGAAAACATCGGGTGTTCATCGGAGGTAAGTTTCTTGACTCAAAAACATCATTTTATGGTAGAATTAACATCAATCTTCATGAATTTGGGTAGAAATTGTGAAGGATTGTGGCCTAGATATTGAAAACGAAAATTTGGGTTTTGAAAGGCCAATCGAACTCCGATTTTGGTAAATTTTATATGTATGGACTCGTGGCGAGACGAGGGTTCTAGAAATATGAGTTTTGAAATTTTTTGAGATGTGGTCCCGGGGTTCGGGCTTTGCAAATTTCGTGATTTTTGATATTTTTCGAGTTCTTTCGATTGGGTTATGTTCCATTAGCCTATTTTGATATATTTGTGCTAATTTGTGCTAGTTTTGACGTGCGTGGATACCGGTTCGAGGAGCTAAGGCGTCGCGGCATGAGCATTCGTCGGTTCGAGGTGGGTAATACTTGTAAATGATGTCCTGAGGGTTAGTAAACCCCGGACTTGCACATCTTAGTGCTGTGTTGATTTGACTTGCACACCGGAGAACGGGCGTGGGGTAGAGCACCATTGGGGATCGTGACTAGGTCCGTCCCGCGAAATAAATAATAACACCTAATTGTTGAAATGAATTGGACTAATTCTCATGCTTGGACTTCGTGCCGATTATTTGAATCTTTCAGGGATTGGTATTATTGTCTTGATAACACTGTGCATATTTTATTCTAAATTTAAGGTTTAAAATGGTATTTTGCTATTCAGCATTTTTATAAGGTTATGAAAAACTTGAACCATCTCTTAATAACAATTTTAGCTGTGAGCTAATATGATAGTGTTGCCCGTATGGCTTTCTTGATTATTTGTTAGACTGGTTGGGGCCGAGGGCCATATGTTAGGGCATGACAATTTATGTGAGCATATGCATACACATGCATGGACCGGACTGCACGCCGCAGTGGTATACGGATCGGGCTGCATGCCGCGGCAGGTGTGATATTAATATTGTGCTTGGGCTGTAGGAGCTCCTCCGGAGTCTGAACCCCCACAGTGAGCACGGGTACCCAAATTGGATCGGGCTACACACCGTAGCGGTCAAATGCATTGCATGGCATACATACATTGATTTACGTGTACTACGTGGCATAACATTTAGCACTCATACATTACTGGCACACATGCATTAGTTGCCTTATAGACCATATCTCCAGGTGTAAATTGATAAGGAGTGCTGAGCCCGAGGGGCTGATTTGAGTGCGGACTTGCACTGCTTGAGATTGTATCCAGGTATTGGTATATTATTATGAAAGAAAGTAGCTAAAAATTGAGATTTTTAATAATCTACTCACATATGTTTTGAAAGGAATAAAAAGATAGTTCTGTATTGTGTAGCATGAGATAGTGCCTATCGTGGTTTTCTTCCCTTCAGCATTATTTACTTTTATTACTGCTGAGTTGGAAGTACTCACACCCGACTCCCTGCACCTTGTGTGCAGATTTAGGTACATCACAGCATGGCTGATTCTATTGCAGCTCGGGAGTGCTTTTGGATAGTCGAGGTAGCTACCAGCGTTCGCAGGACCTGATTCTCCAGTTTGTCTATAGTTTTTTTCTGACCACCCCACACTTGTGTACAGTTATATTCGCTATTTACACTTTGTATACTCTAGAGAGGCTCATGACTCTTGACCCTTCGGTTTATGGGAGTTGGAACGTGTTGGGACTTGGTTCCCTGCTTTTAATATATCTATCACTGTTAAATTATTCTGTTATGCTTAAATTGGATAAAGTGAGTTTGTGGCTCCGTGATTGTTGTTAATTGGTCAGGCTGGCCTAGCAATGTGCTGGGTGCCATCACGACCGGATTTGGGGTCGTGACATGACCCCTACCGGGAACTTTTTCCTTTATTCGCTACAAGACTAGTCCAAAATTCTAGTTTGTTGCACTCACCCTTCATTTATGTTAATCATTCATGACCCCTGAATGGAAGATAAAAGACTTTACTAAGAAAGCTATCTGTCGGTCCCCGTTGGTTAATTGTGTCATCGGAGGCAAGGAGTACCGCTGGACTATCCCACTAGCGATCCTACTTCAATGACCTTCTCGTAATATGTAAAAAATGTATCCCGATCCTGTAGGAGTGACAGCCGTAGTTGAGATCGATGAAGATCTTTATTCTTAAAAGAAAGGGCAAGCACCGAAATACAAGAATGATCAAAGAGTGGCCTCAGCTGACGCTAATAAAGTCAAAGAGCAAGAAGGAGGTGATGATGTGATTTCTTATGTACCTGTGCTTGTGTCACTTGACAAGTATACCTATTAATCAGTTGACCTCTCTCTATTTGTGCTTTCTTCTAGGTTGGCTAACCCTGGTCTTCTTTGAGTTTATGACATTCCCCGCTTGTTTGAGCTTTTGTAGGCCGAAGCAAATTCTTAGATGAGAAGAAGTAAGAGCAAAAGTCAAAACAAGAAGAACCAAGAAGTCTCTTCCACTCCTCTAGAGGTTGAGGATGAGGAAATGATGGGGACGACGATGCTCGTGCAAGATAAGATGACGACTGGCTGACTTACCGAACAAACGGACACTTTGATCTTGATCGTGCAATCTAAGTCGCAATGAAGGACTATCGTCAATGCGGCTGGAGAGCCAGATCCAACAGCATCGTTATTCAAACTGATAAACCAACCACTACCAGAAAATAAGCCTATTGGAATGGATTTTTTAGCAACGGTGACATAACCGTTGCAATAGACAATCTATTGCAACGGTTGGGACCGTTGCATAAGATATTACACCCTACTAGAACAGTTCGAAGAGTAAACCGTTGCAGCAGTATAATAACCGTTGCCAAAGATAAATCTACAGCAATAGTTACTTTAACCGTTCTAAAAGATTTGTCAATAGCAACGGTTATGCGAAAAATTAGGCTATTGCAACGGTTGCACTTTCCCACCAAATTTTCCCTCTTCTAATTTTATTATATACTGGATTTACCTTTTTTTATTCAGTCCTAGACCTTTCTTTATTCTCCAACTTGCTTAAGCGTACATATCCACCCCTTCTCTTATCTTGCAACCCTAACCTCTTGCGCACATCCCAACTCGCACACAACCTAGGATAAGTAATTTAACAGTGGCAATAAAAAGTTAACATCTTGCTCCTTTATAATGTTACCAACTGAGGTGAGATATCACAAAATTCCATGTGCTAAGGTAAGCTACCAATTTTTTTTTTTTTTTTTGCAATTTCTTTTCTCTGAAACTTTATTTGTAAATGGGTGAATAAAATTGTTTCGTTAATACCTAATTTGGTACCCTAAATGTGTTTGTGAAAAATGAGTTGGGATTTTTCATGTAAGTCATTTGATTTGGGTTTCACGATATGTACTCCAAATGAAGCCATAAACTTTATTTGTGAGTTTTTGTGCTTGATTACTTTTCACTCTTATTTGTGTGCTTGATTACTTTTCACTCTTACTTAATTATTGGCACTACCTAGGGCCGAAATATTTGTGCCATGTTTAATTGGATTTTCCATAATTTTCAAGGGAAATCAGTGCTAGATATGTTTTAAACAGTATTACAATTTCTTTGCTCGGAAGGTGTTTGAAAATATTTCACAATGAACACTTTCAAAAGGGTTGTTGATTCAGAGAAGGCAAGTCTTGCTCGATTTCATGTGGTCTCCTGCCGTCAAATGTTTCCATTCAGAAGAACATCTCAACTTCCAAGTTGCTGGTCCAATCCCTTGAAGGAAGTTCCTTGCAACCTTTAATGACACATAGGACATTTGTTTTTATGTCCCAAAATCCAAGTGGGACAGTAAGGTGGTGCTTCTAATGTCCCAAAATCCAAGTTGAGTTATAGAATCCATAAATTGAACAAATGATGGCATTAACTTAAACATCATAATCATACTTGCTACACCATTTGTGATTATTATTGTTTCATTTTATATATTTCAATGCTCAACTTTGTCTTCAGAATATGAGCTTTGCATTACATGAAACTCTTCAACATTTTATCTCCTCATGGATAAGACTTTGCATGACACAATATTATTTCAAACGGACAGAAACCTGCTAAAAGCTTAAAACAATAAAATTGGAAACAATATTGTGTCATGCAACAATTAACAAATTGATCTAAATTAACAACAACGATCTCAGTTTCTTCAAGTGACCTGAACAAGAACAACAAGCACCTATCATTTAGGGATCATTTGATTTGAATACGACTTATGTTGGATAAGTTATGCTGGAATTAGTTAAGTCGGGAGCTTTGTGCATGGGCCAACTATGCTAAGACTTCCAATATGTCTAAGTGATATCTTGGTGCAGCATGCACTCAAGTATGAACTAGTTCAGAGATATTGTGTCTCCTCGGATCTCTGTTGCTCCTAATTTACTGTCTTATGTTTTTCTACTAAGGGACAGCTTTAAATCATGGGATTTCTCTGACCAATTGAAGAAAATATATATGATAGCCATAAGATGTACTTATAGGAGAAGGTCGAGGTGCAATGGACTTAGTTTTGAATGGAGAGGGCTGTGAAGTATTTGATGTCATCTCAATATAATCAGACATTGTTCTCTGCTGTTCCAGACGTAGTAGTGCCTTTGCTTTTTAGTAACTCTCTTTGGTTCGAGCAGCTTTAGATGATGGGATTTTCTAACCAATAAAAGAATATAATCATAAGCTTAAGTTCATTCTTGAATGGAAAGGACTGTATACCATTTGATGTGATCTCAAATAATTATGCCATCCTTCCCTTGCCTAACTATATTCTTTCCTGTAAATTTTATTAAAGAATTTAAACTTGGATTTTGGTAAAAACAAAAAAAGAATGAAATATCAAGCAAGTGTGCTTGTTAAATTTGCCTTTTACAAGCGTAGTAAATATCATTTCCTCATAGAAATCAGAATTGTTGCTATGCGTCCAGATGTTGTTTGTTTAAAGCACACATGGAATTCTTATGTTAATATCTTTTCTAATTTGTCCTTATTATTGTTGTATCATGTGAAATAGGTTACATGAACCGTTGCAATAGTATTTTGGACTGTTGCTATAGCCTAAATAACCCGTTGCAATAGACACAAACTGTTACTATAGAATCATGCAACCGTTGCAATAGCCATACTAACATGCTATTTCAACGGTTCATAGCCGTCCCATTTGGCTAAAATATCGTTACAATAGATAAGTGAAAAACCGTTGCAATAGACATCTCATGCAACGGTTGTATGACCGTTGCAAATAACCGTTGCAATAGATCTATTGGCACAAAAGCGGATGTGACGGTCACTGGACCGTTGCAGTAGAACAATGGCAACGGTTTCCTTATCTATTGGAACGGTTTTGGAACCGTTGCCATATCCCTAATTTCTGATAGTGTTATAACCTTTTAGTTCTCTTATGGGGAATCATCCACATGAGGACCAAAAGACGGCATTCTAAGGCTATATAGAGCCCTTATCCAAGAAATGAGCTATCTTGCTTAGCATACCTCACCAAAGCTCTTCAAATCAATCTCCTCGGTTCTTGAACTTGATTCTTTAAAGCGGGGAACTCCATTCAATTAGCCGGGCTTAAGCTCTCCCCTTGCTTTGGTCATTTTCTCTTGATACGCTTACCTTGCCCGTTTAGGTTTTCAAGAAGTAGACACGGGCAGGGAAAATCCTAGCTAGGTTCTTCATCTCAGTACTCTCTCGGCGGCCAGCTCGTCAAAGTACCAAACCCTGGCTTTCTACCCTGAACATTGGGTGTCTTCTTCTGGCCACTTGGGGGCAAGTGAGAGCACTAGATCGAATACACATGATTGTCCATGTTTTTTACCTTAGCTCTACTTAGACTACTTCTCGATTTTTCCTTTTTTTCTATTAATTGCTTACGAAGGCTTACACAGGACAGCAGTTCCATTCATCATCATAAAAGAGGAACGAAGATTCCCGATTGGGTTCTTGGATTGGGAGGCCTTGCCGCATGCTTCGTTTCCATTATCGCAAGTATTGTCATAATTTCTTCCTTCACCATCAGAAAGATGGAGAGATACGAGAGAAGAGGAAATGGAGGCCAAACATATAGTATGGTACCAAAACGGTTGTCACTTGCAGCAAAAGAATTTGGTTCAGCTTCAAGGGTGGTGCTGCGAGGGACAAGGGTAGCAATCCTTTATTTCCGGAAAAGACCCGTATGCCCACAGATCAACAAACCGGAGGGAGCAAAGCACCACAGCGAATATGGAATTCTATTTCCACTTTCAGTTTCACCTCGCGACTCGGGATACGTGCAAGGAGAGCCAGGGAAGGGGCGAGGGGTTCACCCACTTTCACGAGTTTTATAGGTTCAAGAGATCCCACTATAGAAGTGTCTAGCCGTTCGCCGAAAGAAGGTATTCATTATCAAAGTCTCCGAAATGCGCACTTAACCTCATTCGATGATGGGGTTGGGGCAATTGACCGATCCTAAGCTAAATCTAGCTCTGATGGTGTGTCCGCGGGTCCCTTCCTCTCAACGTCTAATAGAACACTCTAATGGCAAGTCGGGCTAATTCTAATATAGGGATAGAAAAGGAATTGGCAAGGGCAAGGTCCGAGGAAATAGGATAAATAATGGAAAAAGTCCCTCTCCGATAATAGGACTTGAAGGCTTTAGCTATGCGAACCTGCCACTACGCTCCTTTGTTACAGAATTAATGGTGAGAAACTTGCCTTACTTAATCTCTTTCGAGATAAAGGTTCTTACAGAGGTGAAGGCACCCATCTCATATAAAATAGTTAGAAAGATCGCGCTCCATTAAGTGTATAGATTGAGATCACGTAGAAGTGGGAGTGCCGCAAGTCTCTTGAGTTAAATGATGCTCATGATTGAGGAAATGGTCTTATTGGCATTTGGAATGGAGTCTGTCCCAAAGGAATCTCATCTCTCTTCCAATAGAACAGGAAGTTTCAAGCCAGTAGCACGATAGTAGTCCATTCAATCCATTCAGTCAATCCTTTCCAGGTCATCTTGAAAAAGGATGGATAAACTTTATCGAAAAAGGTTAGGAAAGCAAGTGCTCTTATTGGACGTCACGGGAGAAATCCCGATGGCTGAGAGGGTTATACCCTTCCGAGCTGTGGAGCATATCAACTTCACTTTGATTAACATAAAGTTGTATGTTTCGCTGCTATCTAATGAGGCGCAACATCGGCTGGACTCTAGACGGTCTATCCAAGGGACTGGAACCCAAGGCTCTTCTTAGTCTAACATGATTGTTGTAACCTCGACGGGTTGCTCATTGGATTTTGATGGAATTCAGTGACAGTCCACTCTTTAGGTCCAAGGTGCCTTCTAATGGCAATGAGGGTTCTCATCTAGGGGAGTTCATAGTGGTGAGCTCAGTTATAGAAGGAGAGGTCGACCAGGCGTTGGCGGGGAGGATTGCAACTGGGTTGATCATCCGGTATTGGGGGCGGGGGAAACTGACTCGGGCTCCATTTCTTAAGACCTTCCGTCTTTCTCCTAAGGGTCCTCTTCCTATTTAGGGGGTTGAACGTGGGGGCTGTTCTTATTTTACTGGAGGGGTTTGAATTAGCTCCTCCCGATCGTATCTCTCAAAAGAACCAAATTATTGTTAGCAATTATTTATGATCAAAAAGATGAAATTATGAAAACTCATTTGTCTTTTTTAGACCCTTCTGAAAAATATACATTACATACTCTTTTCTACGAGATGCTGGGAATCCTGTTGAATTCTTACGCTTTCATGCTGACAACTCAGTTCATTCGATTACTTCAAGGATGAACCCAATCTGGAATATGAACCATAAAATAAAATACCTATTAAACCGATTACAAGAATACCAGTTACAGTACCTATTATCCAAAGAGGAATCCTTCCAGTAGTATCGGCCATTTACCCCACTTCCCTCCAGATTTCATCAAGTGGTCATGCTAGAGACATAAACAATCATGGATAATGAAATTATGAGATCCTTCCGAATGAGCTAAGAGAATCTTATTTATTCTCTTTCGTTTTGTTTATTGAAGAATTATTGGAAAATAAAAAAGCAAGTACAAAAATGAGTAATAACCCCAGTAGAGACTAGTACGATCCAATTCAACATTTTGTTCGTTCGGGTTTGATTGTGTCGTAGCTCTATAATTTGGATTAAGTTTATCGTTGGATGAACTACTGATATTGATCCAAAAAAAAAGACGGTAAGTACAGCTAGGCCGTGAACAGCCAACCATCGTACTGTAAAAATTGGATAGGTTCGATCTATAGTCATTAGGGCCTCATGAAACGATATACTAAATTCATCGAGTTGTTCCAAATATTTAAACTCCCAGCTATGAAGGCCCACATATTTGAAATCTCGGCTCCCCTCAAGGAAAAAGCGGGATACTTAGCTGAAAGGGTGAACAAGGCCGAGCGCCTTCAAAGGTTGCTCCACTCGCTTGAAGGCTTGTGGATTGATTGTGGGGGATTTAGGCGTGTCACGCCAAACATCTTCAAATTCCTGGATAATCATTCCTGGATAATGCTTGCCGTAAGGGCTAACCCTATCTTCGAGCATACTTTCTTGGTTGTCTGGGAGTTGAATCAGAAGCATCAAATGAAAGGTTCTTTCCAAGACCATCTGCTATTGAATCAGCTGCTGTTGCTGGGCCAGATTCTATATTTTCCTTGTAGTCCACGGGATTTGACTCTGGGGAAGCTTATTCCTTGGATGGATCAAAACTTATACAAAGGATAGTCTCTGTAAGAAGGACCAAAGTGCACTGAAAGAACCTACCGATTCTTGCCAATCATAACAACCAAAATGGGTTAGCCTTCATTTGCCCCATTGGCGAAGCCATAAGTTGTGGTGAATCCGTGTTGCTACTATAATATGCTTTCCATAGTTCAATAAAGAAAAGAGATAGAGCAGGCCGATTTCCTTTAATTTATTATTAAACTTAAACAAAGAATCATTTGACTTTGAATGCCGAAACCTTGAGAGCAAGGAAGGGCCTCATTCCATCCATAGAATCTCTTACTTATGGTAGCACTTTTAGCTATCTTTCTTAACCTGCTTCTATCAAAGTAGCTTGTAAACTCCGACCATCGACTCAACGAAGTAGCCCATGGGTATAGGATACGAACGATTAAGAGTTCTTGCTTAAAAAAAGGTACGTACTAACTGAGAGTGAAATCTATCCTGACTTTCAAGTAGCGGTTGATTGAGGGATGAACCCCGAATTTGTACTTTCCGGAACTATGCCTACTCCCCGTCCTCTTTCAAGTGGGTTGAACTCTTTCTAAGGCAAAAGGCAAAGTGTGTGCCACGAGTGCTATGTCTTCAAAAAGGCAGAATGCTGTTTTAGAATTCGCTATTTTAGGAATAGAATAAGCTTTGTGTCCTAACCAGATGCCCTGGGGAGATAAGGGGTGCTTTATCTAAACTAGGCAGGAGAACTTGGCTAACTTTCCTACTTTGATAGCATCTCTAAACGGCAGGTACCCACAACCGTCAAAACGAAGGAATTAATCTATTAAGTGGGAAAGATCCCTCGTAAGGTCTCTCTCATCCCTTGTTTATGCTGAATCGAGATTTTATTGGTCTTCTTTGACCAACGGGTGCGAATTGGTAGTTGTGAAACTAGCTCTGGCTTGATGACTGCTTTACTTTTAGCTTTTTCCAGGGGCACAGAAGGAGTTGATCCTGGTCGAGGAAAATGGATTTAGGAATTCGTACCCGGTTCAAGGGAAAAGGCAAGGAACTTTCAACATGCATGGTACGATAGGAAAGAGACCAGCCTTAGGCCTCTTCAGTTAAAAGATGCGACAAAGACCGTTGCCAGCTTCTGCTAGTCGCAAACAAGCACTTCCCTTCTGGGCTTGAAGTGAAATGCCCTTGATCGACTCGGGGCTAAAAGCCCTAATGAAGAAAAAGAATTGTCCTAAGATTGCCTACTTAATCCGGTACTTTCTTCTTCCCCAAAAACAGGAAGGTTTTTTCGGATTTCTTACTATCTTCGGTACTGCTTTTGTTTTGAGAAGAATGAATCTCAAGTTTCATCCTCAGGTTTTGTAGGGGGCGTAGGAACGGATAGCGCTCTTAGTTAGCTAAGGAGCGGAGGTACGAGACAAAAAGGGGAGTTTCCCTAGACTAAGCAGTTTCCACTAGACCTTTGGCTAATAGTTTAATTGTTCACAGAGGAATTCAATCTGGGCAGCTAGAAAAGGAGAGGGGCGGTGTGTACAAGGCCCTGGAAGGAATTCACCGCCCTATGGCTGACCGGCGATTACTAGCGATTCAGGCTTCATGCAGGCGAGTTGCAGCCTGAAATCCGAACTGTGGATGGGTTTTTTTGGAGTTAGCTCACCCTAGCAGCGGAATTAAGTCAGAAAGCAAGACATAATAGGCTCTTACTGCTCTAAAAATAACATCCCTTGAATCTATTGCTATTGATATTAGCTCAGGGACTTCGGTGCCTTAAGTGGAAGAGGGGATTTCCTTCTCTTTCTGGCTGCTACACTCCTTTCTTATTCTTTTTTTCTCTCTCTGAAGTGAGTGAAGTCAAGCTAGCCTCAGCAAATCGGACATAAGCAATAGACCCAAATCCCCGTCATTTTAGAAAGAGGATAGCGATTCTCTTCCAGTGCTTTAATGTTGAGTTAAAAGAGTAACCTATAAGAAACAATGGTAGGAATACCCGAAACCTAGCTCTATCGGAACATACCTTAGCGACTTTCACTTCCTATCGGCTTCGGACCGAAAGAGAGTGAGATAGAATCTAGAAGAGATAAGGCATTAGGCAATCTTTCTAAGAAATTCCAGTCATCGATCGACTCCTATTACCACTTCTTAGGAGTGAAAGGCTGGTCTTGAAGAGCCTAGGTTCACTCATGACATAGTGTGCATGACCGGCTCTCCTCTTTCAACAATGTTCTAAGAGTGGGAATTTTTCTTTTCTGGATTTCCCACAATTCCTTAGATCCCTAGTCTTAGAGCTAAAGGAAGTCCTCTAACTAATCTAATCCACCGAAGGAGAAGGCGGAGTTCTCTTTCCTCTGCTATCAATAATAAGGAATACAAAGCTGCACTCGCCTTTTTGAATTGGCTTTGCCGAATGCGAGATCGTCTAGCTCTATCAGATAGGCATAAGACCTTTTAAAAACTCCTATGCATTTTCTTCCTACTATCATGTAGTAATGGCATAAACGTCCATTATTGGAACCAGTCTTTATTCAATCCCTTTCTTGCCTCTTGAATCTTCGTATTTCCCGATACTTTCTCAGTAGCAGCTAGGTCTGAGATAGAATAGAAAGTTTGAGTTCAGTTATTTCTTTCTTTGAAGGCCTTTGAAAGCCCCAAGACATATAGTTAGAATGGAACTGTCGTCTATTGTATAGGGCTACTATATTCATGGGTACTGGTCTACTAATTCCTAGCTACATCGAATTGACTACTACCCCGAGGACTCCGCTTTGATATCATATAAAGAGTCAATGTTGATAGGCCTATCCTTTTTTCGAGTTCCCCAATCTTCTTTCTTCCCCTTACCAAAGCAGAAGGAGAAAGCAGCTCGTCAGGGAGTGGATGACCAAGCACAACAGAGTCGGTGTTGGTATAGTCAGACTTATTATTACGGAAAATGGGGTCCATATGCATCCTAGCGTAGGCAGCAGCCGCAGCCGCCATCTGGACTGCAGCCTTTCTTTGGGGGTGCCATTTTTCTATGGTCGGGCCAGTGTAGCTACGGTAGGTAGCGAGGTTGGTGTTTTCCTTAAGCTCTACACCGTGCTGGAACTCCTCATGAGAGATAATCCATTTCTAGCTTCCTTAAGAAATGCATTTCATAATCCTTGTTAGAGCTGCATACCTCACCAGTTGTCACAACCCCAAATCTGGTCGTGATGGCGCCCAGCACATTGCTAAGCCAGCCTGACCAATCAATATCAACAACGGAGCTAGAAGCTCTCTTTAACCCATTTAAGCATATTACTTCACGAAGCAACAGCGAGACATATAACGAAAACGGGGAACCAAGTCCCATAATACATCAACTCCCATAGACCGAAGGGTCAAGAGTCATGAGCCTCTACTAAACATGAGTGTATAAAGATTTACAAGATACCAAGTGCGGAAAGAAAAGTCAATACAAAATCAAGAGACAAGTAAGAAGGAATATCGGGTCCTGCGGACTCTGCAGCTACCTCGAATATCCACAAATGTCGCCTCGCACGGCTACTGGATCACTGCTGAGAGGTACCTGGATCTGCACACAAGGTGCAGAGGGAGTAAAATGAGTACTGCCAGACTCAGTGGTAATAAATAAGGGTAAGATAGCGCAGATAAGAAATCCGCAATAAAGCACTATGTAAAGCTGTAATCAAATACCATGTCACAGAATCGATATCAACTATACCTGTACCAATAAGTACCAGCAAAAAAGTATAACAACTAGCAGATGTAGCTAAATGCAATGCAATGCATAATATGACCGCTACGGCGCGTAGCCCAATCCAATTTGGGTACCCGTGCTCACTGTGGGGGTTCAGACTCCGGAGGGACTCCTACAGCCCAAGCACAATATCACTGCGGCGTGCAGTCCGATCCAACATATATACTGCTGCGGCGCGCAGCCCGATCCACTACCAGTCAGCTAATATGCAAATACAGCCTCGCAGGCTCATAAGTAGTTTTGAAAACCCTTTTTATCATTTTTCAGTTGGAAAACAGTAATACCAAGTTCCAGAGATTGGAAATAGCATGATAACAGAAATAGCTACGGACTAGTAGTAACTAGCATGTCAATATGATAAGACAATGATAACGATCCTCGCGGGATCCAATAACTGGCTCACGGCCCACAAGTATACTCAACCACCCAAGAAGGGGGTTCAACGGCTCAAGAGTAGCCAATATCATAGTATAATATGCAACCATCCGAGAAGGAGGTTCGACGGCTCATGAATAGCCTAATATCATAACACAGTATCAGCAAGTCGGACTAAGCCATAGTCCCCAATCACAATCGACCCCGCACTCACATGAGAGTACATGTCTCGCTGCTATACAGCGTCACAAAGTGGCATACCGGGGTTTCGAACTCGCTGGTCATCACCCACATCTATTACTCACCTCAATACGGCGCGATGACTACTCCGCAATGCCCTTGCCACAAGAATCAAGCTCCGCACGTGTAGAATCTGATCAAATACAGTAGAAACACAACAAATTAGGCCAATGGAACGACACCCAATCAATACAACTCAATTTACATCAAAATTCCCAAAGTTGTCAAAACCCGACTTTCGGTACGCTTCTCGAAAAATTACAAAAGTCACATATTCGGAATCCTCATCTCGATACGAGTCTAAGCATATCAATTTTACCAAATTCGGACTCCATTTGCCCATTCAAAACCTTGATTTTCTAAAGTTCAAGCCTAGGGTTAAATCTTCCATGAATCACCCCAAATTCCTCCATTTTCATGATATAATTGCATAATATTATCAATACTAATCATAGTTTAAGTCCATAGTTGATTACCCGATGATTTCCCTTGAGTTTCTCTTCAAAATCGCCCAAATCGCCTCTAAAGCCGAGACCCAAATGTGTGAAATATTTCTGAAATTTTCTAACTTCTGATACAATTAATTCACTGCGATTTTCGCTTCTGCGGACCATTTTCCGCCCCTCCGGAACCGCTTCTGCGACCAATTGGTCATTTCTGCTAACCCAGGCCTATTTGGCCAATCCGCTCCTGCGATCCATGGACCGCCCCTGCACGTCCGCTTCTGCGGAATTTCTCTCGCTCCTGCGGGTTTTCCCGCTTCTGCGACTAGGCGTCCGCCTCTGCGGACTCGCCTAAGCGGCTACCCTTCCGCTTCTGCGGTCCTTCACCTCATGGCCCTGGGCCGCTTCTGCGGCTCACCTTCCGCTCCAGCGGTGCCGCCCCTACGGGCCCAGCTCCGCTTCCGCGATCAACAGCGCTTCTGCGCTCCAGTATCCGCTTCTGCGGACTCGCTCCTGCGCCCCCATTTCCGCAGGAGCGAAAACAACAGAACCAGAATCACAAACCTGCAATTTTCCATGTTTTTCTCCCGTTTAGCCATCCGAAAACACCTCGAGGCCTCCGGGACCCCATCCAAACACACCAACACATCCTAATACCTTATTCGAACTTGCTCCAATCCTCAAAACACGTCTAATAACATCAAAACACATAATTCACATCGAATTCAAGCCTAATTTCCTTAAAATATTCCGCATTACACATTCCATCAAAAACCCGACCAAACGACGTCCGAATGACCTGAAATTTTGCGGACATATCCAAAATCACATAACGAAGCTACTGCAACTGTCGAAATTCCATTCCGACTCCCGGATCAAAATCTCACTTACCATTCGTATTACGCCAAAATTCAACCTTAGCCAATTCAAGCCTATTTCTACACCGGACCTCCAAATTCAATTCCGATCGCTCCCCTAAGTCACAAATCACCTCCCGGAACTAACCGAATCATCGAATCCGATTCCGAGCCCTCTAGCTAAATAGTCAACTCCGGGTTGACTTTCCTTATTCAAGTTTCCTTCACAAAGGCTATATGCCTCATTTCCAATCCAAATCACTCCTAACTCACCCGATAGACTTTAACACCGATATAAAAGCATAAAACATACAATTTCAATATAACGGGGTGGTAATTCCCGTGACGACGGGCCGGGTCGTCACATTCTCCCCCTCTTAAGCAAACGCTCGTCCTCGAGCGGGTCAAGAAACATACCCGAAGTCTCAAACAAGTGAGGATATCTGCTCCGCATCTCCCGCTCGATCTCCCAAGTGGCCTCCTCCACGGGTCGACCTCTCCACTGAACCTTAACTGATGCAATCTCCTTAGACCTCAATTTTCTCACCCGACGTCCCAAAATGGCAATAGGCTCCACATCATAGGATAGATCACCATCAAGTTGAATGGTACTGAAGTCTAATACATGACACGGATCTCCAATGTACTTCCGGAGCATAGACACGTGGAACACTGGATGAACGCTGGATAAGCTGGGCGGCAAGGCTAACTCATATGCCACCTCTCCAACCCTCCCGAGTATCTCAAAAGGACCAATGTACCTAGGACTCAACTTTCCTTTCTTCCCAAACCTCATGACACCCTTCATAGGTGAAACCTTCAACAATACTCTGTCACCAACCATGAAAGACAACTCTCGAACTCTACGGTCCGCATAACTCTTCTGACGAGACTGTGTTGTACGAAGCCTCTCCTGGATCAACTTTGCTCTATCCAGAGCATCCTGGACTAACTCAGTCCCTATCAATCTAACCTCACCAGGCTCAAACCATCCCACGGGGGATCTACACCGCCCGCCATACAATGCCTCATACGGGGCCATCTGAATACTCGACTGATAACTGTTGTTGTAGGCAAACTCGGCAAGTGGTAGGAACTCATCCCACGAACCACCAAAGTCAATCACACATGCTCGCAACATATCCTCCAGAATCTGAATAGTACGCTCAGACTGCCCATCTATCTGGGGGTGAAATGCTGTACTCAACTCAACCCGTGTACCCATCTCTCGCAGAAATGCTCTCCAAAACTGGGAAGTGAACTGAGTACCCCTGTCGGATATGATAGACACTAGGACCCCATGCAATCGAACAATCTCTCGAATAAAGATCGCTGCCAACCGCTCCGATGAGTAGGTAGTACTAATTGGAATGAAGTGAGCTGACTTGGTCAGTCTATCCACAATCACCCATACAGAATCAAACTTCCTCGCCGCGCGAGGGAGTCCAGTAACAAAGTCCATAGTGACCCTCTCCCATTTCCACTCAGGAATATCAATGCGCTGAAATACACCACCGGGCCTCTGATGCTCGTACTTAACCTGCTGACAGTTGAGGCACCGTGATACATGTCTGACAGTGTTCATTTTCATCTTTCTCCACCAATAGTGCTATTTCAAATCTTGATACATCTTCGCGGCTCCTGGATGGATAGAATACCACGAGCTATGGGCCTCCTCCAAAATCAACTCACGAAGGCCATCAACATTGGGCACACATATCCGACCCTGCATCCTCAATACGCCGTCACTATCAATGGTGACATCTCTAGCATCATCATGCTGAACTCTGTCCCTAAGGACAGCCAAATGTGGATCATCATACCGACGCTCACGAATACGATCATATAGAGATGACCGAGATACAACACAAGCCAATACCCGGCTGGGCTCCGAAATATCTAACCTCACTAGCCGATTGGCTAGCACTTGAACATCATGAGCAAATGGCCTCTCCTCAGCTGGAATATATGCCAAGCTCCCCATACTGACCGCCTTCCGGCTCAAAGCATCGGCCACCACATTGGCTTTCCCGGATGATATAATATAGTGATGTCATAATACTTAAGCAACTCAAGCCATCTCCGCTGTCTCAAATTAAGGTCTTTCTGTTTGAACAAGTGTTGGAGACTACGATGGTCGGTATACACCTCACAAGACACACCATACAAATAGTGCCTCCAAATCTTCAATGCATGAACAATGGCGGCTAGCTCCAAATCATGAACAGGATAGTTCTTCTCATGTGGCTTCAACTGCCGAGAAGCATAAGCAATCACCTTACCTTCCTGCATCAACACACAACCTATCCCCACTCTCGAGGCATCACAATAAACGGTATATGAACCCGAAGCTGATGGCAATACTAACACTGGAGCTGTGGTCAAAGCTGTCTTGAGCTTCTGAAAGCTCTCCTCGCACTCATCCGACCATACGAATGGTGCACCCTTCTGGGTCAACTTAGTCAAAGAAGAAGCAATGGATGAAAATCCCCGAACAAACCGGCGATAATATCCTGCCAAGCCAAGAAAGCTCCTTATCTCTGTAGCTGAAGACGATCTAGGCCAACTCTGCACCGCCTCTATCTTCTTAGGATCAACCTGAATACCATCACGAGACACCACATGTCCCAGAAATGCTACGGACTCGAGATAAAACTCGCACTTGAAGAATTTAGCATATAGCTTCTCCTCCCTCAATCTCTGCAACACAATACTCAAATGCTGAGCATGCTCCTCCTGACTACGGGAGTAGACTAGAATGTCATCAATGAACACAATCACAATTGAATCCAAATAAGGCCTGAACACACTGTTCATCAGATGCATAAATGTTGCTGGGGCATTGGTCAGCCCAAACGACATCACAAGAAACTCATAATGACCATATCGGGTCCTGAATGCAGTCTTCATAATATCCGAGTCCCTGATCTTCAGCTGATGATAGCCTGAACGAAGATCGATCTTAGAAAACACTCTCGCACCATGTAACTGATCAAACAAATCATCTATACGCGGTAGAGGGTACTTGTTCTTCACTGTGACTTTGTTCAATAGCCTATAATCAATACACATTCGCATGGAACCATCTTTCTTTTCAACAAATAATACCGGCGCACCCCACGGGGACACACTAGGGCGGATGAAACCCTTATCCAGAAGCTCCTGAAGCTGCTCTTTCAGTTCTTTCAACTCAGCTGGTGCCATCCGATAAGGAGGAACGGATATGGGTTGAGTGCCCGGCACCAAGTCAATGCCAAAATCAATATCCCTATCCGGCGGCATGCCCGGCAGGTCGGAGGGAAATACATCTGGAAAGTCCCTCACAACAGGTACATAATCAATGCTAGGAGACTCAGCTCCCACATCTCTCACAAAAGCTAAGTACGATAAACACCCTTTTTCAACCATCTTCCGAGCTTTTAAGAATGAAATAACACGGCTAGGGACGAAATCAGTCGAACCCCGCCACTCAATCTGAGAAATACCAGGAATGGCCAACGTAACTGTCTTAGCATGACAGTCCAATATAGTATGGTACGGAGACAACCACTCCATACCCAATATAACATCAAAGTCCACCATCCCCAACAATAACAAATTTGCCTGGGTCTCCAGACCCCTAATATATATAACACAGGATCTATAGACATGATCCACAACAATCGTATCACCCACGGGGGTGGATACATGAACCAGGTAAATCAAGACTACCACGAGTCGCACCCAAATGATGTGCAAAATAAGAGGACACGTATGAATATGTAGATCCTAGATCAAATAGAACAGAGGCATCTCTGTGACAGACAGAAATGATACCTGTGATCACTGCATCGGAGGCAACTGCATCACGCCCGTTAGGAAGTGCATAGAATCGTGCCTGGCCTCCACCAGATCTCTCCTTGCCCCTGGGGCGACCACGAGAAGACTGACCTCCACCTCTACTAGACTGAGATGGTGCTGAAGATGAGGGCTGATCCCTCTGCTGAGTCCTGTCCCTACGGAGTCGAGGGCACTGTCTCCTCATATGGCCAAACTTACCACACTCATAACATGCACCTGGTGCTGGAGAAGGGGACTGAAGGTAACCTCTCACCGCAGAAGAACCCTGGGCTGATGAAGTAGGTGCTGCACCCTAGGCTGGAAGGGCACTAAGCGATGACTGACCCTGCTGAAACCCCTGTCGACCACGATCAAAAGAACCTCCGCTCTTCTCTGGGCGGCCTGAATGAGAAGGCCTAGATGAGCGACCTCTGTTTTGCTGGGAATGCCCTCTAGATGGAGCACCACTGAAACTACCAGAACCACGAGGCCTATTGGCCTCCCGCTCATCTCTCTCTCGGCGACGATCCGCCTCAATGGAGCATGCCATATCAACAACCTGCTCAAATGATGATGACAAAACTCTCTCTCTGGTCATAAGAATGCGGATAGAGTAGTTGAGGCCATCAATGAACCTCCCGATCCTCTCCCTATCATTAGGGATTATCCATGTGGCATGCCTAGCCAACTGTGTGAATCTAAGCTCATACTGGGTCACAGACATGTCGCCCTGAACCAACCACTCGAACTGGCGACGTAGCTCTTCGCGATGAGACTGGGGTATATATTTCTCTAGAAAGAGAGTAGAGAACTGCTGCCATGTGAGAGGTGCTGCTCCTGCAGGCCTACGCCTTTCAAACTCTTCCCACCAATCAAATGCGGGACCAGTGAACTGAAAGGTAGTAAATGAAACTCCGCTGGACTCAAGAATACCGGCCGTCCGCAACATCCTCTGACACTTGTCCAAGAAACCCTGGGCATCCTCGCCCTCAACGCCACTGAAATGGGGTGGCTGAAGTCTACCAAATCTCTCAAGACGACGCTGCTCGTCGTCGGGCATAGCCTGAACCATATGCTCTGGAACCGGTGCAGCTGGAGGAATAACCGGTGCAACCACCTAAGCGGGGACCGCCTCTGGCGTCTGAAGTCCCTAAACAACCTGCTCAGGTGTGCGAGCTGCAGGGGTCTGCTGACCACCCCCTGTCTGAGATGTCGCTGCAGTAGCAGTAGCTGAGACTACCTGAGCCAAACCGGAACACACCGATAATATCTGAGCAAGAGTCTCCTGAAGACCAGGAATAGCAATAGATACAGTCTGGCCCTGAACTGGGGCTGCTGGAGCATCAACCACTGGGGGCTGCTCCTGAACCGGTACAACAGGCGGGTCAGCTGGCACTGTCTAACTCTAGCACGACCGCGCCCACGGCCTCTAACAGGTGGCAATGGAGGTCGTCCACCTCGTCCTGATGCTCGCGTTCTCGCCATCTGCGAGAGAATAGAATATAGAAGTTCAGTTCTCAGAACAACAAGATAGCACGATAGAGTTCAAGAAAAGTGGAGGGTTTCCTAAAGGTCCGCAGCCTCCCGAGGATAAATACAGGCGTCCCCGTACCGATCCACAAGACTCTACTAACCGGCTCAAGACTCATGAGGCCTAGTAAACCTAGGCTCTGATACCAACTTATCACGACCCCAAATCCGGTCGTGATGGCGCCCAGCACATTGCTAAGCCAGCCTGACTAATCAATATCAATAACGGAGCTAGAAGCACTCTTTAACCCATTTAAGCATATTACTTCACGAAGCAACATCGAGACATATAACGAAAACGGGGAACCAAGTCCCATAATACATCAACTCCCATAGACTGAAGGGTCAAGAGTCATGAGCCTCTACTGAACATGAGTGTATAAAGGTTTACAAGATACCAAGTGCGGAAAGAAAAGTCAATACAAAATCAAGAGACGATAAGAAGGAATATCGGGTCCTGCGGACTCTGCAGCTACCTCGAATATCCACAAATGTCGCCTCGCACAGCTACTG
Organism: Nicotiana noctiflora; assembly: GCA_032618575.1. Taxonomy (NCBI): domain Eukaryota; kingdom Viridiplantae; phylum Streptophyta; class Magnoliopsida; order Solanales; family Solanaceae; genus Nicotiana; species Nicotiana noctiflora. The sequence continues at coordinate 49,575 of JASVEL010007319.1, forward strand.
GATCACTGCTGAGAGGTACCTGGATCTGCACATAAGGTGCAGGGAGTAAAATGAGTACTGCCAGACTCAGTGGTAATAAACAAGGGTAAGACAGCAGATAAGAAATCCGCAATAAAGCACTATGTAAAGCTGTAATCAAATACCCTGTCACAGAATCGATATCAACTATACCTGTACTAATAAGTACTAGCAAAACAGTATAACAACTAGCAGATGTAGCTAAATGCAATACAATGCATGATATGACCGCTACGGCGCGTAGCCCGATCCAATTTGGGTACCCGTGCTCACTGTGGGGGTTCAGACTCCGGAGGGGCTCCTACAGCCCAAGCACAATATCACTACAGCGTGCAGTCCAATCCAACATATATACTGCTGCGGCGCGCACCCCGATCCACTACCAGTCAGCTAATATGCAAATACAGCCTCGCAGGCTCAAAGTAGTTTTGAAAACCTTTTTATCATTTTTTAGTTGGAAAACAGTAATACCAAGTTCCAGAGATTGGAAATAGCATGATAACCGAAATAGCTACGGATTGGTAGTAACTAACATGTCAATATGATAAGACAATGATAACGATCCTCGCGGGATCCAATAACTGGCTCACGGCCCACAAGTATACTCAACCACCCAAGAAGGGGGTTCAACGGCTCAAGAGTAGCCAATATCACAGTATAATATGCAACCATCCGAGAAGGAGGTTCGACGGCTCATGAATAGCCTAATATCATAACACGGTATCAGCAAGTCGGACTAAGCCATAGTCCCCAATCACAATCGACCCCGCACTCACAAGAGAGTACGTGTCTCGCCGCTATACAGCGTCACAAAGTGGTATACCGGGGTTTCGAACCCGCCGGTCATCACCCACATCTATTACTCACCTCAATACGGCGCGACGACTACTCCGCAATGCCGTTGCCATGAGAATCAAGCTCCGCACGCGTAGAATCCGATCAAATACAATAGAAACACAACAAATTAGGCCAATGGAACGACACCCAATCAATACAACTCAATTTACATCAAAATTCCCAAAGTTGTCAAAACACCGACTTTCGGTACGCTTCTCGAAAAATTACAAAAGTCACATATTCGGAATCCTCATCTCGATACGAGTCTAAGCATATCAATTTTACCAAATTCGGACTCCATTTGCCCATTCAAAACCTTAATTTTCTAAAGTTCAAGCCTAGGGTTAAATCTTCCATGAATCACCCCAAATTCCTCCATTTTCATGATATAATTGCATAATATTATCAATACTAATCATAGTTTAAGTCCATAGTTGATTACCTAATGATTTCCCTTGAGTTTCTCTTCAAAATCGTCCAAATCGCCTCTAAAGCCGAGACCCAAATGTGTGAAATGTTTCTGAAATTTTCTAACTTCTGATACACTTAACTCACTGCGATTTTCGCTTCTGCGGACCATTTTCCGCCCCTGCGGAACCGCTTCTGCGACCAATTGGTCGCTTCTGCGAACCCAGGCCTATTTGGCCAATCCCGCTCCTGCGATCCATGGACCGCCCCTGCGCGTCCGCTTCTGCGGAATTTCTCTCGCTCCTGCGGGTTTTCCCGCTTCTACGACTAGACGTCCGCCTCTGCGGACTCGCATAAGCGGCTACCCTTCCGCTTCTGCGGTCCTTCACCTCATGGCCCTGGGCCGCTTCTGCGGCTCACCTTCCGCTCCAGCGGTGCCGCCCCTGCGGGCCCAGCTCCGCTTCCGCGATCAACAGCGCTTCTGCGCTCCAGTATCCGCTTCTGCGGACTCGCTCCTGCGCCCCCATTTCCGCAGGAGCGAAAACAACAGAACCAGAATCACAAACCTGCAATTTTCCATGTTTTTCTCCCGTTTAGCCATCCGAAAACACCCCGAGGCCTCCGGGACCCCATCCAAACACACCAACACATCCTAATACCTTATTCGAACTTCCTCCAATCCTCAAAACACGTCTAATAACATCAAAACACATAATTCACATCGAATTCAAGCCTAATTTCCTTAAAATATTCCGCATTACACATTCCATCAAAAACCCGACCAAACGACGTCCGAATGACCTGAAATTTTGTGGACATATCCAAAATCACATAACGAAGCTACTGCAACAGTCGTAATTCCATTTCGACTCCCGGATCAAAATCTCACCTACCATTCGGATTACGCCAAAATTCATCCTTAGCCAATTCAAGCCTATTTCTACACCGGACCTCCAAATTCAATTCCGATCGCTCCCCTAAGTCACAAATCACCTCCCGGAACTAACCGAATCATCAGAATCCGATTCCGAGCCCTCTAGCTAAATAGTCAACTCCGGGTTGACTTTCCTTATTCAAGTTTCCTTCACAAAGGCTATATGCCTCATTTCCAATCCAAATCACTCCTAACTCACCCGATAGACTTTAACACTGATATAAAAGCATAAAACATACAATTTCAACATAATGGGGTGGTAATTCCCGTGACGACGGGCCGGGTTGTCACACCAGTATAGGCCTCATACGCCTTAATCGCGTTTTGGATCCTTCCAGACCAATCTTTCATCAATTTCCGGTTAACCATGCCAGGTATATCCTCATGTAAGCACTCCGCCAGGTCCGTACTAGAAAAGACTTGATCAAGGTCAAAAGCACCTGCGCGGATACTGGTCGGTCTAGAAAAGGATTTCCCCTCTCTAAAACCGTCGAAAAGAGCTCTGCCAGTATAGATTGCCAAAGAGGAGCAATTATCCACTTTGGGGGAACGAATCTGCCTCATAGGATGGCGCCTGTCATCCAACCAGGACTATGTGCGAATATCGCGAGAATTTGATCCTTTGCCTAATTGACCTGCCAAAGGGAACTCATAGAAATAGAAAGTGTGTGCCATACCTACTCCCTTAGTAAAAAAGAAGACATCTACTTCTATTTCGATTTTTCTAAGGACATGTAAATTGATTTGTCCCCGATATCTCTTAGGGCATTGACACCCTGTCGATCGACTCTTGCCTTGTGTCAGTTAGCGGGTAAATACAACATTTTAATGTCTATTATACAACACTTAGTTGGTGCAGGCTATCGTCTTCTCTCCCCTTTGATGTCTACTCAATCTAAACGTTGGGAACGACTAAAAGCGGCTGCTTCTAAACCCTATGGTTCACATCGATTACCCATAGAATTCTGGTTGGGTAGGGGAAAGCCTCTCAATCCCTATTTGAAGGCGAAGATGATCGATTCTCTTTTTTGAAGGGAATTAAAGACTAAAGAGATAGGGCTCTTTCCAAACGAGCTGGTGTTCGATGGTGAACGAGAGATAGAGGAGCGCACTCGTTCTAGGCCAATAGGTAGATCATTAGTTGCGATGGCTCTCTTGGTATCACACCTTGGCATGGTCGGGCATGGAAAATGTCAACAAGGATCTTGGCATGATGGAAGGCCTAGGAGTATCGTGGGAGCACGAGGGTGCATGTGGAATAGTGGCCAAGACAATGCCAAGAATACGTCAGGCCATGGAAGCACAATCTTGAGCTATGTAAGGTTATAGAAGATTCCGGAGTGATCTAGGAGGTAGTGGAAGCTCGATGGAAGCACAAAGGAGTGGTGGCATCTTAGAGGACTCTAGAGAGTCCTAGGAAGCTGCCTAGGTCGGCCAAAAGGGCTGCCAAATAAGCTACAAGAAGCTAGCATTCTATAGAAGGTTCTAGAATGGCCTAGCGTGGCCTTGACCTTGGGAAATAGGGGCTGCCCAATGCCCCATCGACTTAGTATACCCTCTTTATTCGGGGACTTCAACGCAACGGGCCTTACAAGCTCATAAAATGGCAATTCTTCACGTTTTCCTCAGACACTAGGAATGAATTCTATTACTTGATTTACATTGAAAGATATGTGTACCACACCGAACAAGTAATATGCAGATATGCTTGATGTACCAGCCAACCCAGCTCAACCGTATGCAGTAAAAGGGATTCGCCTTTGCCTCAGACAGAAGAACAACGGATTGAACAGGACAACCGGGAAGGGAAGCGTGACATAGTAGATATTGATTTGAACAAAGGAACTGAAACCGGTACCAGAAACCAAGCAAGAGATGGAATTAAAAATAAAATAGATGACCAACCTACAATAAGAAAGACAAAAACGGAATTAGGAATTCCATTCTCTAAGACGAACTAAAGGAATGTCTCTAAGCAGCCAAAGCCAAGAGCAAGCAGGAGTTGTCATATCTGCCTAGAAAGATTCAATAAAGAAAATGTGAGTGGGCGGGAAATCAATAGACACAGAAAGAGAAGAGCAAAAGGAGCAGAAGGCACTCCATTTTTTTATATGAAATCAAGGATTCTTTAATCAACCAAAACCTGCAACAGAGTCCTTAATTTCCACCACTTACAAGTGGAGAGATGTTCCATTCCCAATGGCAGAAGAAGGATGCAAGCATGGACAAGATATTCTTCACTTGGTTGGAAAGGAGATGCAGCGCTTAGTGTCGGAAAGATCCCTTAACATGGGTGTTCTATAAAACTCAAAAAAGAACAGAACTAAACGGATCAATTCCTTTGACCGGTCATTTTGAGCTTCCAGTTATTCTGGATTGCTAACGTGGTTCGATGACACCGATGGAAGGAACCACTGGAGATTCATCAAACTTAGATCCCCTAAAGGCAAGTGCGTAGTCTATAGAATCAGAAATAGAGCTCCTCTCCTTACAGTCAAGTGGCTTTCACTCCTTCGGCTCTAAACATCTACTATGCTTATTTGGTCTATCAGCGACTCGGCCAGCTATTGACCTAATTGGGAGCTTTTCAGTCAAGGTCGTCGAATTTTGCGGTCCTTTCGCAAGGGTAAAAGCCTTCTTTCCAACCCTTTGTACGTGACTCCTTTCTTCGTACAAATGATCGTAGGCAAAAGAAACATTCCTTTGCTCCTGTCGGCGGGATCAGCCAGTGTCCCCGTGTGTAAGGTCCTTTCTTGAAAGAGGTCGAATAGTTACTGTCCCATTCACACTACTATTGGCTTATGTGCTATGTCTAGCGGCTAGTGAATCCTACCCAGTATCGGGATTGGGTAGGATATTTCCTCGGTTTTTGAGAAGGGTTTTAATGGCTACCAGACTCCTCTTCTATGGAAGTCTAATGGTTTGGGGGACGTCGATTCCCTGGATTTTCTGGCTTCCCTTCAACCAGCCACTCTTTTAGTTCCCAAAATATATAGAATCCAGAATCCTTTTAAGTGCCTTATCACGAAAGTGACCAAGCAAGCAGATGATGATGGTTCAGCCGGTAAGCTAGCAAGCTTACGAAATGAAGGAAGAGGAGACCCTTCTATTATAAATTGAAAGCGAAGTTGATAGTCCTCGTATTGGTAATTATTATACGCCAAAAGTCTATCTAAGATATATAAGGCAAAATATGATAAAATGAATAAAAAGAAGAAGGCCCTCTATATTATTATTAATTAAGGCTATGTAAGGGTGTGTCTATTTTCTTTCTCTTAACTCAGAAGTTCTTTTTTTTAGTAAGATAGAAGTGGATCGAGAAAGCAAAGCTTAAAAGGCGAAAGTGCTCTACCTACCATCTCTTGTTTCAGGTATTCCACTCGTTCTCAAAGTATATAGCTCTAGTAGTCCTTTCTGCCTATTACACTCCTTCACTCTAGTGATCGCTTCATATACGCTTCTTATCCAGCGTATTGAACTCGTTTATTCCACTCGCTCCCTAACTCTAAGAGCAACTCCTCTTTTTAGAATTGTTGAAGAAACTACTAACTCTAACTATCTAACTGCACTGATCGGGGTCGATCTCACTGACCCCTTGCTTCACCACACCCAAGCCGGAGGGTAAGGAAAGCAGAATAAGGTGAAGGTGGATACCGCTCATCAAGAGCTTGGTTAAGTATCCAAGACCGTATGCCTTGCTGGTTGGATCTGAATCTGCTCTATAGTTATCTAATCTCATTTTTTTCCTACCTCCCCTACGAAGGGAAGTACAAAGGAAGCTGCTTCGAAGTTGAAGGGGCTCGTCCATTCACTATATTTCTCTAATTTCATACATAAAGAGGAAGATTAAAACCTCATCGATCTCCTTACCGCTTTGTGGGGGTCTTCATTAACTCTTCTCTTACTTTCCCTACTTCTAGAAAAAAAAATGTTGAACAAAAACGATCTTTCTAAAGTTAAGGCAGCAGATCGGTTGGCTGCGGGACGGGGCCGGGAGCAGCAGTAGGAGAAGCAATAAGCCATTCAATCTACTCCTCAAAGCAGGAATGGAGGGTCGCTTTCTTTATAATTCAAATAGATAGTTCTGCTCACATCAAGGGAAGCTCTTCATTAACTGAGATGCTCATTGGCTCGCCTTTGACTCTAGCCTCTCATTTAACTCGCTACTTCGTCAATTTCTCAGTCCCTCGTGAGTGTGGCATGCACCTCTACATCCTTTCCTATCTATAGTCAGGGGACTGCTGCTCATAACTACTAGATATCCATCTAGCCCACGATAGCAAAGGCTCAAAAAAACGATTGCATGAGGTCATTAACATTGAATCATCATAAGGAAGTGAAGTAGTCCGTGACTGACTAGCCGACGCTTCTGCCTTTCCACTTTCCACGAGTCAAAAAATGTAACGATAGCTAAGAGAACTAGAGAGCTTGAGCGAAATACTTGTAGCGAGTAAAGAACGATTTCACAAAGTTTATAATAAAATAGTAGGAGTTGTAAAAGCGTAAGAGCTATATAGAACCACCTTTGGCCGGTCACACATCTTCCCATCCTCTACTTAGTTGTCTCAATTACATCGATCCTGAACTACGTCCATCCAAGTATTCTTGCCCTTACCCTTTCGGTCGAGCAGAACCTCCCGATCGCTAGGTTCAAGCAATTTCATACCACTTAGTCCCTTTCACTCTTCAACCTGATCTCTACATTCATAGCTTGAAAAAGCAAAAGAGGGTCACCGTCACCTCTCTTAATGACTATTCTTAAGCTTCCTTTCTTTGGGAGTAGGATCTCTTTCCTAGGAGCTCATAGAAAGATAGCGAAGTCAGATAGTTCTTTCTTGCTTTCCTTCTATCTTTCTTTCTATTTCAAAGCTTGTGCTTTGGTTCAGATCACTGCTTACTTACTTGACTTGCCCCCTTTTTTTTAAGCAAAGAGGAAGTCGTGCAAGCAAGCGAAGTGGAATCTATTAGAATAAAAAATAGTGCAGCTCGATCAATATAAGAATAAAGCCAGGAGGTTGGCAGGAAAGGTGACTTTCTTTTCCTTTTCGACTTCTTCATTTATAATTTCCTGTAAAGTGGAAGGGTTGGCCTTTGGCACCAAAAAGGTGAGGATCGAAATTCGGAGAGTGAAGAGAGGAAGGAACCATCTTTTTAAGTCCTACGTACTGCTCTTCTCTCAATCGCTCTTTGCTATTCGGAAGTGGAAAGAAAACTACTGGATGTGGCCGAAAAGAGAGGTTCTGTCTATCTTCGATCAAGTAAGAAAAAGATGGGACGCTCGCAGACCTATATCGAAGGAAGAGAATTATTAGAACTCTCGTCCGCCCCTCTCTTTACCCTCTGTAGCTGAACTTTCTTACTTATGCGATGAGTAGCTTACTTAGTATTGAAATCAAGTTGGCAGAAAGTACCGAAAGTCGGCCGCCCACCCTATCATCCCGTGACTTAACCAACTTTTTGCTTGTCGGAAAATCTCTCTTTTGGCTTTTGAAACTTTGATTCGTGACAGCTACTCATACGTGCCAAAGAGACTTCCTTCCCTTACCCTCACATGCATCAGGTGCCTAGACTTACTAGCTACTTCTATAAGACTAGGGATTTGTCCAAGTCTTCTTCCTAATAAGGATTTTTTCAACCTATTATGTGAAGACCTCGTAGGCGAATACCTGAGATATCTTCCTCAAATGGAGGGGGAGGAGGGGTATGACCATTACTTTAGCTGATCTCTTATCTATCTAAGAAAACGGATATTGGGATGCCTATTGAATTTTTCTTTCTAACATTGGATTCTAACAAGGCTACGAGCAGCGGATACGGATAGAAGACCAAGAGCACTTATGTATCATCTCATGTCGAAAAGCGATAAAACCCCTTCTTCTATACGAGACCTAGCTCTTTCCCCCCTTTACTAAAAATTCTTATATTAGTATTAGTGAAAGCTCAATCCCACCTCTCTCACTAAGACCGGATCTTGCAAATAGTGTTCTTCCTAAAAAGCTATAGCAGATACCTTTCTTATATACTATATGCCATTTTCTATTTTCGGATTAACTTAACTTTATGAAAAGATTCTATAAAAGAATAAAGAGCATATCTTCTTCTTTCTTTCCAAATCCAAATACAATGGGATGGGTATCTTTATATTTCTTCAATTATGCCTCATGTTTACTGTTTAGTTCAGTTACTTTTTTTTCTTGCAAATAAGAAGGGGAAAAAATAGGCGATTCAAATCCCCGTTCTTCTGATTTCCTCTTGTCTGCTTTCTTGCTCATGCCAATGCCTAACAAAACAGTTATGAAATCTGCATGGGATTCTGTACGAAGAACATCGGCTTCTCAAGTCGATCTTCCGTTCGGCCAGTTTAACAGCGTCATCTTCGTTTAGTTTACTATTCAATGCCCCAAATCCCTAGTTGTACAGGTACAACCCAGAAGCTTCCTCTTTCATATTTATGAAAGAGTTAGGCACCACTTTACAGTTCAAAGTCCCCCCTTGGCTTACCCAGCTTTTAAGGCGAGAACAGTGGATTCAATATCAATAGCTGTGAATTCGATTCCTATTCTTATATATGCAACCTAAGCAACTACTTTTGTCCGTGCATATCTTAAATCATGCTTTTCACAAGTTCGGTGGGTGACGAAGGAACTCTAGTTCTATTGGATCTAAGCCCGCATTCTTCCTAGCAACCGAGTCGATGTCAAAGAACCCGAGCGAGGGCCTTCTCTGTGCATTCATGTGCAGCTAGGGGAGTTGCATGAGTAATTTAAATTCCAAAGCTATAAGTCCTAGACTAGAAAGGAGATTTGCTTGGTGCTAAGTCAACTCTACTAGATGCAGTTGCCCAGGAATCCAATGCACTAACTCCTGGACTTAGACGATATTCCCTTAGGGATACGTTAGCAAGTAATCCCTCTCACTAGTTGCCTTCCAAAGGAATTTTTACATTATCCCATTTCCACGTTAAAGAAGATAAGAAGTCTTGTCTTCATCCTATTGTGATGTCATCTCTATTAAACCTGCTAGTCCTATCATGCTATTGCTTCTGTCTTCCAACTGTCTAAGACCGGATTCAATAGTAGCTCCTACATCCATTGATTTTGCACCTTCTAAGAGCGGGTGCCTTTCATTTATCAAGACTAGATAAACCAAAGCAGTCTATGATTGCCAAGTTTTTTAGAAATGGAATTTATATGAAGATTAACGGAACTACCAGGAATCAGTACTACGTCGACTGCTATGTGCTAAAGACTGCGTAATAAGAGCTCTTAGTCCTTTCGACATGGCATAAAATAAAGGTTGTTCTTGTTGCGGGTTTATCAGAGCTTGAGAATCTAGCCAAGGCTATTTGAACTAATAAGGAAAAGTAGGCATGCTAAGTACATTTTGATGGCATTGAATCGGAAGATAGCCTATCTAAGAGAAGATGAAATAGCAAGTGCTTGAGAAGAAAAGAAGCTGCGAGGGAATGTGCTCTGACTGATATCATTCAGGCAATTCCATTCTTACTGTCCTAGGAAGAAGGAAAGGATAAAAGATCCCACGAATAGGGTTAGCGTAAGAAGAGCTTTTGCAAAAAGGGCGTCGTTCTCAGATAGGAAGATGGAGCTGTTAGAAATAATTACCAATCGTCAAAAAGTGAAGGGAAATGAATCTTTTTTTGGGGGAATAAGCACTCTTGTCGCGTCTGGAGTTGTAGATAGTAGGGGGAATCGCCTTTCGAGTTGTTAGAAAAAACATAATTGTTAAAGTGAAAAGAACTCTATTTTTTGACTTTTAAATAAGAATAATTATCCGATCAAGGGCTAACCCACACACAGAGAAGGAAGAAGCTATCTCAATATCCTTCACACATATGACATTTATCTTTCCCATGACTACTTAGTGTGTCTCAACAACCGTGTCGGAGAGAAGGAAGAGGGCTCTTTACCTGTATCATAGCCGGGAGAATGAAAGCATTAGTGGGAAGATCTTTTGTTCGATCTGCCTTGGGTGGGTCGATGAAAAAAGTCTAGTTCATCCTCCCGAATGAAACACATCTTATGAAATATACGGGCCGGGTGGGTCCAGGGTCCAACAGCCGGATCGATTATGAGTAATCTCCTAGCCTGATTTTCCTTTTGTTTTGGGTGGTTCAAACTAAATGAAAGAAAGGTCGAACAACTTCTTCTATTGAATAGACATCTGCTTCCTGGTCCTTTCCACCCAGTCAAAACCTGGAGCAAGGGATTTGAAGAACTTTATCAATGAGCTGGGACTAATAGCAATATCTACTTTGGGACCTTAGTATACATGGTAATATAAAGGGGATCCTAGTGATTTTACATTTGAGAAGCTAGTATCAATAGACATTGAAGAAGGGATGGTTCCTGCAGATGATGTTAATAAGTTGTGTTGCATGATTTCTTTGTGTGTTCTTAAAGTTTAAGGATAATTCCACTTTTATTATTTAATAAATATCTCTTTTCGAACAGATTTCCCCATCTATAATGGGACGTTCAGGATGAAGCCAATCAAAAAAACAAATTCGATTTGGATAATAGCTTTTCTTATGACACAAGATTGTTCTGTTCCGGGACTGTAGTGAATAAAGATGGTCAGCTCTTGTTAACCCGGTACAACAAAGTAATATAAGAGAGTTAGTACTCATTTAATTGACCTCCTTTTTGAAGTCAATGAATTTCTTTCTTTTACTTTTATTATGTTCAAGTTGCTTCAATGAATGAAAATGCTCAATAAAGCGGGTAGGTCTTACTAGCCCTTACACTCTTCAAACATATTTACTCATTCTCCACAGTAATGGATTTACTTTACTTCTTTCCCAAGCATCTGGTAATTCTGGCTGCCTTTCCACTCCTCACTTTGGTTTCCACCAAGCCAATCAAATCTGCCTCTTGTGCTCTTATATAATCTTTGGCCTCTCTCTGCTTCTCGACTTAACCGATCTTTTTGACATTCCATATAATGACCTTCATGTGGAACTATTGTTGTTTTTACATTCCCCTCGCACCTTAGCGCTACCTCTGGTTTTTCGTCTTGTGCAACCCTTATTTGTCTTTTGTTCTTTGGCCTTTACTTTCCCCCTCCCCCCTCTTTCTTAGAATTCAACATTTTTGATATGTTTTGAATCTTGTTCGCCCACTCTTCATTCAGGGTTATTTGAACCAGGGGAGGATCTTCCACCTTGTTGGTCATAGCACCAGTACTTGAACACTTACTCTTACTGCTCTTCTCAGGTTCACCTCTTTTGGATGCCCTGAGGTTCTTGTTTGAAGTCATTTGTTTATCACAGAACCAATCTCCCTCAGTCACTGCCATAGTTGACCCTCTCTTCCAGATCCTCGCTTCTATGAGCCAAATCACTCTCCTCGGGAGTTCTCTCCTTGACTACACCCTCCTCAGCTTTGTTACCCAAACACTCATCCTGAGCAATCTTTTCCGGTTCAGCAGTGTCCAGATCTGGCATCTTTGCCTCTTCTTATTCAGGGTCCACTAGAACCGCAAAACGGTTCGGGCTGACTAGGTCCAGTTGGGTTGTTCCACTCATACAACTAGTGTCCAGCCCCCCTTTGCTATTGTCACTACTGGTACCTGACCCCTTCGGCTCGACATTTTTGCAAACACCGACCCTTATACAATAGGGCAATTCAAAGAGGAGAACGAGGACAGCAGACTACCGCTAAAAGTCAAACTAAGAGTACATATTGTATGATTGAAAACTACCGCTGCATACTACCCGGTGCTTGCAGGTCTGACTGGTGCCTTCTCTCCAACAGCTGCTTCAATCAATGTTAAGTCTGACTACGCCCGCAGCTGACTACTTATTGAAAGACCGAACGGGAAATGAAAAGTCGTACTACAACAACTATAAATAAACATTCCCTCCCCGCTCTGACTTTGATCGACTTGCCCGCACAACGTCTTTTTTGAGAGAAGAGGTCAAGGGGCTAAGTGACTCTCAAAAGTTGTCTTTTGTATCGCGTCAAGAGAAATGACATAGATAAGATCATTGCTTAAAGAGTTTCATTGTTTAATTGATCTCGAAATTGGATCCCAATAATTGCTGCTGCCCAAAGGTGCTTTATGAAAGCCGGTCCACAGCAGTGAAAGTACGATTGATTCCGTCGATCGAACGTAAACAACTTCTTGCTTTTTTTTCCTCTCTGGCTTGACTACTCTACTTTCTTAACACAAGTCTTATTTAACCTTCCCGGACCACTTCACTACCCATCAAGCTCCGTCTCGAAAGCAAGAAGCAAGGGCGCAGCAGCTGCGCGAAGTTGCGCCTTAGCGCATCCGTTTTATTGCTCGTTAGCGCTGTTTTTTTATTGCAGCTAGCGCGCTTGACTAATAAGATAGAAAGGGCCTTTCTCGCTTGTTTGAAGCCTGATGTGCCGGAGAAATTCGGCACATTTACATACTACTTGCTCTTATATTGGCTTGTTTTATTGCAAAATGTAGTCCATACTTATGTGATTTTGTGGTTTTACAGATAAAGAGGAAGAAAAGACCAAGGACACAAAAATGGAAGCAAAAAGATAAGAAAAGGGCAAAGTTGCGCAAAAAGGCAAATCTGCGGACCAACATGCGGTCGCAGATTGCATATGCGGACCACAGAATTGCACACCAAATTGCAGAGCTAAACAGAGGATGGAGCTAAAAACCATGTAAAGAATGCGACGTATTCTGCGATCGCACAGTGAATATGCGATCCACACTTCTGCCGCAAAATGAACACGAAGGAACATAAGAGTCAACTATGCGGTACCATCTGCGGTCCCACAATCCTTATACAGACCGCAGAATGGTAATGCGATGAGAGAATGAACAGCTAGGGTTCTTATCTGCGATGCCGCCTCTCAAGATGTGAATAACAGACCTGTTATGCGACAGATCTGCGGTCACATAGTTGACCTGTAAGGGTATACTTGTCCGCTTTTTATCCAAAATTGGTCACTCTATAAATAGCTTTTTTTAGAATCTTGTGTAAAGGTATCTTGTGCAGACGTTATACTACACGCCAAGACTTTATTACTTCATCTTTTTGGAAGCTTTTGGTTGAAGATTCTCTTACTTTGTAAGCATTTATGACATTTATTACACCTTGTATATTGTGTTTTAGCATGTGTGGCTAAACTTAAATACTAAGGTTGTGAACCCTAAATGGGTGTTATGTAAATGGGTGTTTAACATTGAATATTTGCATAATGGTTGGTTGATATTTCTCTACTTCTCATTCTTCATTTATTGTTGGTGGTTGCAAACATTAATACAAGCCATTTAAGTCTTACTTTGCTTGGGAAAGTGGGTTAGATTTTGGAAGAAGTAAAGAACAAACACTCGAGGCATTACACCTCATTTAATAGAATCACTTAGGGATAAATAGGTTTTATTTGGAATTTATTGATTGTTATACATTTTTACTCTTAGACTTTTGGGAAAAAGCAAGAGAGGAAATACTATTCAAGTATTGGGAAATATTGGGTAGTTGCATAGAAATCAATTGCATATCAATAACCAACCATTAGAAATATATAATATTAACACCGATAGCATTACACTACATTTATGGGAACACAACCTTGGTTTAATCAACTTCATTAATTACTACATCAAGCATTCACACTAGTTAATACTCTAAAACAACCTTCACTGATACTACTACTCCTACACCATTTCTATGTTACTCCTAACAGAATAGATTTAAGATTCTAGTCGGGTAACACACTAATCCAAGTAATCATTTCACACCTATTCCCTATGGGATTCGACCCCAACCTAGTTGGGTTACTATATTTGACACCGACCGCCTTACACTAATTAAAAAAGTGTAATTTTGAGTGTATCAAATTTTGGCCCCGTTGCCGGGGAATACGGTTTTGAAATTACTCATTAGTGTGTACTTTACTTGATATCTAATTCTATTCCATTATACTTTGCATGCTTTTCTTGGTGTGGTAGGTTACAATGTCTGATTACGAGGACGAAGGGGAAGAGAATCCTTTTGCGTATATCGATGAATATATCGATGACACAAATGCAATTGTACCCCATGCTGTTGGTGCCTCAACGTTTAAGGTGGATCATGGTCTAATCCTCATTCTCAAAGCGGAAGGGTTTTTCAGGAATTCCACCGATGACGACCCAACTCAACATTTATTGAATTTTCTGGGAGTGTGCGCTATGCACAAACAAACCAATGTCTCGGAAGATGCTTTAAGGTTGAGAGTCTTCAAGTACTCATTGGCCGATGATGTAGAAGGTGGCTTCAAAACATGCCACCCAATTCAATCCGATCATGGTCCGAACTTGTCCGGGCATTCCTAGCAAAATGGTTCCCACAAAGCAAGAAATCCGAGCTTAGAGATAAAATCTTTTTCTTTAAGAAACAACAAGGGGAGCATTTACATGAGGCGTGGGATCGCTTTAAACTATATTCGGTGAGGTCGCCAAATCATGGATTCCCTGATTCAATTTTGCTTGAGAAGTTTTACATGGGTCTTGATCCCATGAACCAAGCTATTGCAAAGAATGCGGCAGATGGATCTTTTATGGATAAGTCTTTTGCTAGAGTAACTCAAACATCGACAATATGGCCAAACATAATCAAGCATGGCATTATGCGGATACATCCGGTGGAATAGCTTATGGGTGTCCTTCTTTGACAAATTTGATCAAGGAAAACCAAGAGAGAGACCAAATCATTGCGGGGTTGGCCACTAATGTTAATCTATTGACCAAGATGTTTACGAAATATCAAACGAAGAAGGTCAACGTCATCGAGGATATGCCGCTCATTCCGAATGAAGATTTTGAAGAGGCTAATTACATCAACAACCCCCAAGGAGGGTACGAAAGGCAATACTATCTAGGTCAAGGAGCACAAAACCAATGGAGGCCAAACCCGCAAGGGCAAGGCAACCAACAATGGTGGTATGACCAAGGTAGTTCACAACAAATAAATTGGGGCAATAACAACAACAAATTTTCTAACCGGAGTGAAAATCCTTATGTTCCTCCGAAAGGGCAACATTCGAACCAATGGTCCTCAAATGATTCAAAATTGGATGTTATGCTAGAGAGAGTGCTACAAAATCAAGAAAAGTCTGATGCTTCAATGAGGAACATGGCCGAGGTCGTTGGCTCTCATACCGCTTCCATCCAAAAATTGGAAATGCAAATGTGAGACCTCTCCAAGGAGAAAAACCCCAAGCAAAAAGGAACACTACCTACTGACACGATTGCAAACCCAAGAGGTAGTGAAAGTGGTCCAACCTCTCACGTCATTGCAATCACCACTAGGAGTGGAAAAGTGCTACTTGGAGAGAATGAACACATAGTTGAAGATGTGGTGACCAAGCAAACGGTTGAGGTTGAAGAACAAGAGGTTATTGAAGTTGAAAAACAGAAGGTTGTTGTGGTTGATGAACCAAAGGTTGTTGAAGTTGAAAGAATTTCCGGAAAAAGCTAAAGCACCACAAGAAGATCGAGAAGAGGAAAAGGAAAAGGGGAAAGAGTCATCAAAACCTCTTCCACCTATTCCTAAACTTCCTCCTCCGTTCCCTCAAAGGCTAGCAAGAAGGATTAATGATATCAAGCTTGAAAAGTTCTACGATATTCTCAAACAATTGACGGTGAACATTCCTTTTGTAGAAGCTTTTCAAGAAAAGCCGGGGTTCGCTAAGTACTTGAAAGATTTGATCACTAAAAAGAAGACCTCAAAGGATGAGGTGGTAAGCATGACTCACAGGGTAAGCTCTATCATTGCCACGACTCCGGTCCAAAGGAAAGAGAATCCGGGAGCCTTTACCATACCGTGTACTATTGGGGCACGTGAATTTGCAAGGGCCCTATATGACAATGGAGCTAGCATCAACTTAATGCCACTTGCCATCAATAAGCAAGAGGGATTGGGTATGCCTAGACCTACAAGCATGGGATTGCAAATGGTCGCTCGTTCCATCGAGCGACCGGTGGGAATTGTGGATGATGTACTAGTGAAAGTGGGAAAATTCCATTTGCCCCCGGATTTTGTGATTCTTGATTGTGTTGTGGATAAAAAGATCCCGATTATTTTGGGGAGACCATTCTTAGCTACGGGATGAGCACTCATGGATTCTGAGAGAAATGAGATAAAATTTTGGGTGAATGATGAAGTGGTCATTTTTCAAGCTAGCAAGGGCATGAAGTTGCCCCACGAATATGAGAGCATTTCTATGATAGAAGCGGTTGATGAGGTAGAGGATGTCGTGGAATTGAAAATGGAGGAACAATGCCTTGGTGAGGCATTGGCAGCGATTTTAGTGAATTTTGATGGGGAAAACATGGATGGGTACATAGAATCGGTGAATGCATTGGAGGGTCTTGGATCCTACACTTACACCCCGGCAAAGGTCTCTCTTGACTTAGAGAATAGAGCTACTCCCCCCGCCAAGCCATCAATCATTGAGCCACCATAACTAGAGCTCAAACCACTCCCTCCGCACTTGAGGTATAAATTTCTTGGCTCTAATGACTCTACCCGTAATTGTGTCTTCTTTGTTGAATGATGTGCATGTAGAGCAATTATTGGAAGTCTTAAGGGAGCACAGGCAAGCAATTGGGTGGACAATCGCCGACATCCGTGGCATTCTCGCGGGTATTTGTGAACACAAAATCCTATTGGAAAATGACACAAAGCCGGGTGTGGAGCATCAAAGGCGACTAAATCCTTCAATGCAAGAGGTGGTGAAAAAGGAAATTATAAAGTGGCTAGACGTCGGAGTTGTTTACCCAATCGCCGATAGTTCCTGGGTGAGCCCAGTACAATATGTGCCAAAGAAGGGGGGCATAACCGTGATCGAAAATGAAAAAAATGGGCTCATCCCTACTAGAACGGTGACCGGGTGGAGAGTGTGCATGGATTATCGGAAACTGAATAGTGCAACTTGCAAGGATCATTTCCCTATGCCTTTTATTGATCAAATGCTTGATCGGCTAGCGGGAAGGGCATTCTATTGCTTTCTTGACTGATACTCCGGCTACAACCAAATCAACATTGCATTGGAAGATCAAGAGAAAATGACATTCACTTGTCCTTATGGGACATTTCCTTTTAGCCAGATGCCATTTGGGTTGTGTAATGCTTCGGCGACCTTTCAAAGATGCATGATGTCGATATTCTCCGATATGGTGGACGATTTTCTTGAGGTCTTCATGGATGACTTATCAGTTGTCGGTGATTCCTTTGAGCATTGTCCTGCAAATCTTAGACAAGTGCTCAAGAGATGCGAAGAGACAAATCTTGTGCTAAACTGGGAAAAATGCCACTTCATGGTGGATGAAGGTATTGTGTTGGGGCACAAGATTTCCAAATATGGCATTGAGATTGATCGGGCAAAGATAGAAATCATTTCTACACTTCTTCCACCCAATTCAGTGAAAGGTGTTCGAAGCTTCCTGGGCCACGCCGGATCCTATCGGAGATTCATCAAGGATTTCTCCAAGATTGCACACCCAATGTGCAAGCTTCTTGAGAAGAATGCAAAATTCATATTTGATGACAAGTGCCTCAAATCATTTGAGGAATTGAAGTTGAGGCTCACCACGACACCTATTATTATCACTCCCAATTGGAATCTTCCTTTCGAACTCATGTGTGATGCCAGTGGTGTAGCAATTGGAGCAATGCTAGGTCAACGCTACAATAAGATACTTCATCCGGTCTATTATGCAAGCAAAACTCTCAATGGGGCGCAAATGAATTACACTGTCACCGAGCAAGAGCTTCTTGCCATTGTGTATGCTTTTAAAAAAGTTCGGTCCTATTTGTTGGGGTCCAAGGTGGTGGTCTACACAGATCATGCGGCTCTTCGATATCTCATGGCAAAGAAAGATGAAAAGCCTCGACTAATTAGGTGGGTTCTCTTGTTGCAGGAATTTTACTTTGAAGTGAAAGATCGCAAAGGTACACAAAACCAAGTTGCAGACCACTTATCAAGGCTTGAGGAAGCAGGGAGACCTAAAGAAGAGCTTGACATAAATGATGCTTTCCCTGATGAGCATATCTTTGCACTATCCAAGATATCCAGGAGAAATTCGGCACATTTACATACCACTTGCTCTTATATTGGCTTGTTTTATTGCAAAATGTAGTCCATACTTATGTGATTTTGTGGTTTTACAGATAAAGAGGAAGAAAAGACCAAGGACACAAAAATGGAAGCAAAAAGACAAGAAAAGGGCAAAGTTGTGCAAAAAGGCAAATCTGCGGACCAACATGCGGTCATAGATTGCATATGCGGACCACAGAATTGCACAACAAATCGCAGAGCTAAACAGAGGATGGAGCTAAAAACCATGTCAAGAATGGGACGTATTCTGCTATCGCACAGTGAACATGTGATCCGCACTTCTGCCACAAAATGAACACGAAGGAAACCAAAGAGTCAACTATGCGGTACCATCTGCGGTCCCACAATCCTTATACGGACCGCAGAATGGTAATGCGATGAGATAATGAATAGCTAGGGTTCTTATCTGCTACGCCGCCTCTCACGATGCAAACCGCAGACCTGTTATGCGACAGATCTGCGGTCGCATAGTTGACCTGGAAGGGTATACTTGTCCGCTTTTTATCCGAAATGGGTCCATCTATAAATACCTTTTTTTAGAATCTTGTGTAAGGGTATCTTGTGCAGACTTTATACTACACACCAAGACTTTATTACTTCATCTTTCTGGAATCTTTTGGTTGAAGACTCTCTTACTTTGTAAGCATTTATGACATTTATTACACCTTGTATTTTGTGTTTTAGCATGTGTGGCTAAACTTAAATACTAAGGTTGTGAACCCTAAATGGGTGTTATGTAAATGGGTGTTTAACATTGAATATATGCATAATGGTTGGTTGATATTTCTCTACTTCTCATTATTCATTTATTGTTGATGGTTGCAAACATTAATACAAGCCATTTAAGTCTTACTTTGTTTGGGAAAGTGGGTTAGATTTTGGAAGAAGTAAAAAACAAAAACTCGAGGCCTTACACCTTGTTTAATAGAATCGCTTAGGGATAAGTGGGTTTTATTTGGAATTTATTGATTGTTATACATTGTGACCCTTAGACTTTTGGGAAAAAGCAAGAGAGGAAATACTATTCAAGTATTGGGAAATATTGGGTAGTTGCATAGAAATCAATTGCATATCAATAACCAACCATTAGAAATATATAATATTAACACCGATAGTATTACACTAAATTTATGTGAATGCAACCTTGTTTTAATCAAATTTATTAATGACTACATCAAGCATTCACATTAGTTAATACTCAAAAACAACCTTCACTCATACTACTACTCCTAGACCATTTCTATGTTACTTCTAACGGAATAGATTTAAGATTCTAGTCGGGTAACACACTAATCCAAGTAATCATTTCACACCTATTCCCTGTGGGATTCGACCCCAACCTAGTTGGGTTACTATATTTGACACCGACCGCCTTAAACTAATTATAAAAGTGTAATTTGAGCGTATCAAAGCGATATAAGGTTTTCTTCAATCGGCAAGGGAAGTCTGATAGGGCTTTAAGAGATAGGGACGTAAGCGCATCGGTAAGAAAAAGTCACTTAGTGAATCAGTGGATCACACACATGGAGACAGGGACAGGGGCATGCCTGACTCTTTTTAAAGTATACAAGTGTTGAAAGAGTGAAGTCTGGGGACAACGGTAAACGCGAGGAATGGCACCTCCGCACTACTAAAGAAGTTCGCAAGCAAGGGACATGGCAAACACCTACCTTTCCAACTAAGTCCAAGGCGAGGACCCGTTAATTGATGATGTGTTCCGTCGTCTGCAAGCGGTGGCCGACAAGGCCCCTTTCCCTAAATATCTTGGGAAGCGAAGAGGACAGGTTTGAAACTCATTCGGTAATCCTCTCCTGAAGATAGACATTTCCCTAAGGCACTCATATGATGACTCTCTCAATTACACGTATTTTAGGGAGTTGAACATCTTATTCTTATGAGTGGCCTATGTGAATATAAGCCAGGAGCAAGGATTCCGGAAAATCAAATTCTATATTGCAAGTGCAAGTCGACGTTCCTGATATGAAAGTGAAAGTGGAGTGAAAGCCGGCCCTAAGCAGGATCCAAAGACGTTTAAGTCCAGTTCCAATCTGGATATAAAAGTAAAGTTCAATCGTCGAAAGTGAGATCTCTTTTAGTCCGATCTTTTTTTCTCTTTTGAGTCAGGTTCTTAAGACAGGAAATCGGGTTTTCTGAATATCTCTCTTTGGGCCTATGTTGTAAGTTAGTTAGTTAGAGATCGAAACTGGACCTGAGAGAGACTAGACTTCTAGTAAGAGTAGGTGCGCCTTAAGTTGAGGAGAGCTGTTCACAAGCAGTGGTTATGAGCTCTTTCTTGTTCCGGTTCAGAAGAGGCTGCGCACCTTCAGTTGCACTAGTGGATTGAATAACCTTTTTTTTAGTGCCAACAAAGTGCATGTGTTCTTGGTTAATAAAAACATAAGTATAGGGTGGAGGACTGATACTATAAGTAGGACAAAGGCCTTCAAAGAGAAATGAAAGGATATTTTTAGCATTTTTCAACTTTATCCAAGGAATCCCTTTCTTGGCATTTGTATTTGAGAGAGAGAGCTATGCTTATGTCAGTTCCTTCCGTCAACTTTTTTGGTAAGCCAAAAGTGAACTTTATGTAAGTAAGTAGTCCCGTATGAAATTCATAAAACATTCATATCTGGCACTTGAGGAGGTCAATCTTAAGTGTTGGAAGCTACTGCTAAGGAACTCCCACTCATCTAGAAAGGATAGGCAATTGAGAGAGAATAGGGCGATAGCGACAGACACAGGAACTGAAACAGATTAAAAGATTACTTCCGTAGAGTAGAGGGGAAAGCTGCTTAGATAGGGCGATAGCCCGGTATTTATTGTTTGTCCTTTCCTGCGCTTGTCTTGTATTGAGGTATACCGAATAAATGAGTAAAAGTAGGTAACAGAAGGGGAGGGATTGTTGTTTTTTATTAGTGAGGACAAGCAGCTTTCATTTTATTCAATCTAATGGTAGGGCTTTAAAGAGTAGGCGGTTCGTATCTTTCTATGACCCCCAGAATAAGAAGTAGGAGGATAGGCAGAGCAAGAGCTCTTGAAGTTTACCCGGGCGCCCTTCTTAATTCATCCATTTAGGCCCGGCTAGGAACACGTGGATCCAGGGAACCTGGCTCGGGAACAATTTCTTACTAGTAGGAGCTAATCACAGTAAGAGAGTCCAATCTCTAAAATAGAGCTTAGTCTCTCCATAGTAGTCTACTAGTAGAAGGCTTAGGTTATGACTTGATCCAATAGAGTCAGAACACCTTTATATCTAAAAGAAATGGTGCTCGATGAAAGGATCCAGATTCCACACTATGCTGTGGGCTGGGGAGAGAGCTGCTCTGCGAAGCTGGGCGTTCAGTGTTCTTATGGAGGAACCATACTAGAAAGAGAATTGAAAGGGCCTTCAAAAAAGAGCGAGGGAGTGATGGGCAACCTTAGTCTATATGTTGCTCGTGAGCCGCCAAGTACCAGTCTCGCAACAGTATTGGCGCAAAAGGATCGGTCCTTCACTTGCTGATCGTTCGCGAGTCGAACTCGCTCTCTTGCCACGCCTTCCACTCACTCGCTTGAGTCGGACTCAATCACTCTTTTAGTTTGGAGGATCATTCGTTATTCACTCTCTTGCTATTACCCGCAGGGAGCGCAGCAACCAAGATGCATATTATCATATAGAAAGAGGCGAAGCGTAGCGATTCGTACTACCGGAAAAGTTTCGCTAACCGGCAGGCAATAGAATCAGCCGATAGGCGCAGGCAAGCGTAGCGAATCACATAGATAAGCCCCTACCTGCCAGCGCGCGGATGGATAGGGCGGGCGAAGCGCGAAGGGGATGGATGTCTGAGCGGTTGAAAGAGTCGGTCTTGAAAACCGAAGTATTTATAGAAATACCGGGGGTTCGAATCCCTCTCCATCCGCGAGGTCATAAGTTCTCTCTTGCGTTATCTATAGATAAGAACGAATCGGATCGACTCGACTGATATGATAGATGGAATGGGAGTTTGTGTTCTATTTAGTTAGGACCTTGTCTCCCTTTCGTTATCTTCCGCTCTCCTTGTATAGGTTGGGAAAGGGCCGGGTGGATTACCTTTGGGAGCTAAGTCGAAGATCTCGGTGGTCTTGTGAGTGGTTGATAAACTGCGATTGCAGTTTTCTTTAGGAAGTCCCATAGCTGTGAGGCTTAACAGATAAAGCAAACGGTGGATACTTTTTCGGGTAGAAGGTGAGAACCCTAATGAATTGACTATGAAGGTGGCTCTTAGCTACATTAGCGCTCAAATTCCTTAATCGTTATTGCCCAGGCTTCAATGATCAACCCCTGGCACATTTAGGTTTTGATCTTCGGCCATCCTGGTCCTCAGGACCCAACACTATATTATTCAACTATATTTCCTTTAAAATGAAAAGATGCAAAAGGTGTTGATACGTCCTATCCACATAGAAATCTTACCCTCTTCCACACATTACCGGTGGATGCTACAGCCGCTATCACTTTGGCTGCAGGATGGGAATGAAGGTCGAGGAGGCAGGGAAGAAAAGGTTATTCGCTATTGGCTTACCCTTATATCAGGCCTTGGTACGGCCTATACACGATGGATGAAGGTTTTGGCAAGGTTAAGAATGGATGGTACCTATAATCAGACCCAACCGTTGCAGTACTTGAGAAGAAAGAAAAAATTGATCTCTTTTTATCTTAAGGCTGCTACCGATTCCTTATCTGTTATCCTGACGTCCTGTATGCAGGGTTGTTCGGAAATCCCTTTGCAACTTCCTGGACGTTCATACTTTGTTCTGTAGTCTTTCAATTACCATATAGTTTCTATAATTATAATAAAGGCTATAGGTCATCGGTTGTGACGTTTACGAAGGGTCAACCCCTCGGATTTTTTAGTTCTTGGCCTCTATTCACACTTAAACATCATATGCTTGTGTGGATAGCTACTGAAAGGGTGTATGGCACGACGAAGCTTTGCGACTATGCCATTCTTGGCGACGGTGATCGCCGACGAGAAGGTGACGGCCACTTAGCATAATATATAGTTTCAGTGTACTATAACTATATCTAAAGAAAAGTCTCCCATTTGAAAGATTATTTATTATAAGTCATGTTTTGGAGTTTGCCAAATCATTTTTGAGCGACGAAGTTACTAGGGATTTCTCTCCAGTGTCTGCTAAGATGCTCCGGTCTTTGGTTGACGCTATTATGTGGAAAAGACCCCGATTTTCTCAAAGATTAGAGATGTCACTGGTACTATCTTTCTGTCTTTGACCTATCGATTGAGGGGTGCTTCTTATCGTATCTGTGGTGCGCCCTATCGCCCTAAATCTAAGCGATGGAAGCCTCACTATCTTTGTATGCTTTCGCCGCCCGTTATCATTAAAACTGTGGTTAGGATTTCCAGATTTGGGAGTGTTAACGCCGAGTGTCGCGCGGGCCTTCATTCTTGAAAGGGCTAAAAGTAGCGCCTTCGCTTTGTTTGTAATGAAAAGGAAAGAGAAGATCTTCGGATATTTTTTCCAGGGGAGGACTTTCTTGATCGCCTCATTCTTCAACCATGGGTTAAGATGTGGCTAAAGTCTCTCCGATGGTAGCGTATATTACGCTCGAGGTCCCTCGAGCCTCCTCTTGTACCAATGTCTATATTCCGTTCTAGGAATAAGGTCAATCTCTTTTCCGGTATGTGGAGTTTTCTTTCGTTGTTACGACAGGCTGAGAGCAGTGCCCGCTCCCTTGTATTTGGGGGAGTTGGACGGCCGTTCCGCTCTTCGGGACTTTCTTTATTCTTTTTTCGTTAAAACAAATACAACTGAAAAAGACTACTAGGAATTTAGACTGACGGCGTACCTGAGCACTCATGCCTGCAGACCCCTCGATTCTCTTTCTATGACTACTCTGGAAAAGAAAGTCTCACTACTCAATGGCTTTCGATCTTCTTTCCCCCATATAGATATTGAATAGAACGAGTTCGCTTCATGATTTCGTGACATACCAAATAAGGGATTGTTAGAAGAAAGCTCCTATAGTGGACAGCTATAGCCCTTTGTATAGGTTGGGTGCTTGTTTAAGGCCATAAAGTGCTCGCTTGAGGCGGCAAACAGAGATAGAATGATTTTTGAAGATGAATTATCGGCACCTTGAACTGTACTATCGGAACTGTGCTCTGAAGATTGATTTAAAGTAACCCAGTCAGATGTCTCAGAAAGGGTAGTGATCTCCCCCTGAAAAGTATCACGACCATAAAGAGAAGAAAAGGGAGATTGCATGTTGATAACAGAAAATGGCAATCTGTTGATTAAATACACTGTAGTAGTGAATGCTTCAACCCATAGATGCTTTGGTACTCCATTATTTATCATCAAAGTCAAAGCCATTTCAACTATAACTATATGTCGGTCTTTTCTTTCGGACACCCCATTCTGCAGCGGAGTATGAACACACGACAGCTCACGTTTGATTCCTATCTTCAGGAGCATGAAATCAAAGACCCTTGACACGTATTCTCCGCCGGAGTTCAGACCTCAACCTCTTGATCTGGAGATTTGACTTATTTTCCAAACTTTCTATATATTAAACTTAGAAAGAGCTTAGGACTTCTCTCTAAGTAAAGAAAGCCAGATCTATCTACTGTAGTCATCCACTTATAATAGTAAGTAAAGTACCTTGCACCTATGAATGACTGCACTCGAGTAGGACCCCTTAATTAAATTCAAGTAGTTGTCTGTGATATATCCTTAAATCAGCCGTAGGTCAAATCACAAGTGGACACTAACGAATGAATCAATCCAAAGAAAGGCACACTTTTTTGGATTCTTATGTTTAATCCAGGAGCATACAATTGCCAACTGTAAACAATCACATGAATTGTTCAACCCATCTGAATGAAATGCAGGAATATACCCTAGACAATGGAAGAAGTCTTGCACTGTGTGTTGTGTATGTCTCAGGCGACGGCGGGTCCCATTCCTTATCCTAATGAAGCAGCTGAAAAAAAGGAATGTAGAGAAGAATATCCGTATAATAAAGCTTTCCCAACCGGCCAACGATCCTTCCCGTGCGCTGATCGTGGATAAGACACTCAGAAGAAGAAAAGATGAGACGAAGATGGTTAGCTGCAAGGTGACTGACAGAAAACAAGTAGTTTTTAGGAGGAAAATGGAATCTATCATGAAGAATCCGGGATGAAGACATAGACCCACAGTGTGAAAGAGGTAAGAGAGTGCCATCTGCAATGTTAACAGAATCTTTGATAGGTAAAGGAGGCAGACAAAAAAGCTAAACATCTTTTTTCTTTCGCGCGAGAAGGAAAGCACTTTTGGGGGCTGACGGTACTCCTTTGGATGGTTTAACGCGACTAGCAGACCACGTCGTGCTCAATCAAATAATGGACACTGACTACGATTTGGATTGTCTCCCCGGCTCAATGGAAAGACAACCCCGTTCTACACTTCATCAAGACGAAAATCATGCCTTGTCTATTCCTCCTAATACCATTTGCCTTTTCCTCAGCCGACCAGCAAAACAACGAATTCAACCGCAGATACCCTTTAGCTAGCACATGCTAAAAAGAACAAGTAAATACGCGTCTCGTGCTTGACTCTATCTGTAAGACAGGTGTGTGCAGCCACTTAGTGAGGAGACAAGACCGGAGAGAAGAAATTCTCGCGAATAAGATATAAGACTCAAACTTATCGTATACAACTCTTATCTACGACAAGCCTTGGCTCTTCTCCTTATGGACTCTTCGCTCTATCTGTCGGTGCTCTAGCTGTCCGAAAGCCAGGAGCAGCTACTGGCCTGGACTGATTGTAAAGAAAGAAGCCAAGAGGCCGCTAGAGAAAGGGTTCCGTTTTCGAGTCTGTTTCCGATTCTTCCGACCTTGAATCTAGGTTTCCCCTAATGCCTCCTTGCTGCTT
Organism: Nicotiana noctiflora; assembly: GCA_032618575.1. NCBI lineage: Eukaryota > Viridiplantae > Streptophyta > Magnoliopsida > Solanales > Solanaceae > Nicotiana > Nicotiana noctiflora. The sequence continues at coordinate 75,777 of JASVEL010007319.1, forward strand.
TCAAAGCTACACTTGCTTCCTTCCTTCATAAGCTAATAAGAGATTCTATTATTCTACACTGACTTTACTATGCTTCTTATTAGTTATAGTAACTATACCCTCTGGGTTGAATTGCCACAACAGGGGCCTTCCTCAAGGGAGGAGTTCATACCCGGAGAAAGAAAGCAGACTACTAAATCTACTATTTCAACATATTGTTTGCACTAGTCTCATAGCCATCTCTTTTAACATAACCTTTCGGCGTCTTCCTTTATGCTTCCCTCAAATCAGTACCCCCTCGGTCGTCCCTTTATTCAATATCCGTCATGCTAAGAATAGGGGGTTTAGGAAGAATACGGGCTTTGTTTCGGGGTTTTCAGGTGTCGAACTCTTTTATCTTCGCCAAGATGCTTTCTCAGCGATCTTTTCTCATCCTGAAGTTGATCTCCTGTCCTCTACTGACCCACCCCAATCAGCATTACTATAGATTTCAACTCTCCCATGGCCATGATTAGTATAGATCATACCTTTGCCAAGATAACCTTTGAGGTACCTCAAGATCCTGTATACTACATGTAGGTGTGCTTGACAAGGAGCATGCATATACTGGCTTACCAACCCCACAGCATAGGTAATGTCAGGTCTAGTGATAGTAAGATATCTAAGTTTTCCCACAAGCCTCTGATGCCTGCATCATCCAAGGGTTCTTTTCTCTTTTCTTCAAGCTTATGATTTTTTTCTATTGGGCTAATTGCGGCCTTGCAACCTAACATCCCTGTTTTCTTCAAATCAAGGACATACTTCTTTTGAGAGATGGCTCTACTTCTTATAGATCTCGAAAACCTCTGTGTCCAAGAAGTACCTTAGCATGCCAAGTTTATGTCGAAGGTGCGGCTCAGGTAAGCCTTCAATCTTGCAATCTCATCAACATCATCACCAGTGACCACAATATTATAAACATTTACTATGATCCGGCTCACTTTCTCACCCTTTATTACGAAATGTGTGTGATCAGAAGCACACCTTTTGTAGCCAAACTAAACTATGGCCTTACTGAACTTCTCAAACCACGCCCTCTGGGATTGCTTCAATCCATACAGGGCTTTCTTCAATCTGCATACTTTATGTGACTCCCCTTTCATTCCATATCCGGGTGCTATCTCTATATACACCTCCTCGTGCGAGTCCCCATGCAAGAAGGCATTTTTCACATCTAACTGATACAATGGCCATGATCTCTGTGTAGCCAAGGAAAGTAAGATTCTAATAGAAATGACCTTTGCCTCTGTTGAAAGGGTCTCGCCATAGTCTATTCCTTTGGTTTGTGTGAATCCTCTTGCCACTAACCTTGCTTTATATCTCTCAATCTCCCCACTTGGCTGGAATTTCACTGTGTATACCCATTTACATTTAGATCCCACAGTCTTCTTTCCAGGAGGTAAATCAACAATCTCCCATGTCTCATTCTTCTCAAGTGCACTCATCTCCTCCATCATCGCCCTCTTCCAGTGAGGGGCACACAAGGCTTCCCTTGTAGTCTTTGGTATGGATACCGAATTAGAAGTGGATATAAAGGCCTTGTAGGAGGATGACAATTTTGGATAGGATATATAGTAGTTCAAAGGGAGTTAGGTACAGGCTCTTTTTCCCCTTTCCTGACTGCAATCGTAAGATCAAGATCAGAAGTTTCAGGGTTAGTTTCACTCTCTTCATCTTGAGGCATATTAACATTTCCCAATTCAAGG
>JASVEL010007320.1:0-29696 GCA_032618575.1 Nicotiana noctiflora
CTTATATGCTAATAAATAAACATGCTTATTATACAATCGGTGCATTTGTGTCACTGGTTCAATCTTCTCATACATCAATGCCTTAATAATATGGGGACAAGGTATCCCAGATAAATTCCGCAACCTGCAGGTATATCTCTTCTTCTCAAGATTCATAGTATGTGTGTCTTTACCTTTTGTGATTTCAAATCCATAGTCTCCATTAAAGTTCAAAGTGCAAGCATGTGATAGTTTCATACATGGTGGACTAAAAATTGCATTCCAGCTCATAGCTTTTCTTTCATAATCTGCAAGCCTTTCTATTACCTTGATCCTTATTGCCTCCAACATCTTGATAATTGACATATGTCTACCATCTAGAATTCATGTATTAAAGGACTTAGTAAAGTTGTTATCCACCATTAGATTTTTATACCATGTATCAAAGTAGGCTCTACACCATGCTTTTGGTGGATAGTTTATCAGGTCATTTGCAGCATCATTTGACATACCCTAAGCTTCAGCAATTTAACTCTTTACATAAATCTTTATAAGACAATAAATTTAGGTCAAACCTATTCTACATATGGATCAACTTCTTACAATACAATAACTATAGAGAAATTATCCATTCACCCTCATAGTTGAAATTTACATCCATTATGCCAGTCATGCTTCAATAAAGTTCATATGCAAAAGGAAAAGAAAACAGAAAATTGAGCGATTAAATCAACATTACACATCGACTATTAAAACAATACATAAATAAAAAAAAAAACCCCAGAAAGACAATAAATTTGGGGATCGTAATAGAAAAGAACAAAATCGTAAAAGGATAGAACTTCAAAGAGCGCCGAGTCGAGCGAAGTAGGCTGGGACGTGAAGCTGGGATCTCAGGTCATAGCCAAGAGGGACAGTTTCAGATATCTTGGATGAGTGATTCAAGGGGACGGAGAGATTGACGGGGATGTCACTCACCGTATAGGAGCGGGGTGGTTGAAGTGGAGGCTCGCATCGGGAGTCTTGTGTGACAAGAAAGTTCCACAGAAACTCAAGGGGAAGTTTTATAGAGCGGTGGTTAGACCTGCCATGTTGTATGGGGTGGAGTGTTGGCCTGTGAAGAACTCTCATGTCCAGAGAATGAGAGTTGCGGAGATGAGGATGCTCAGGTGGATGTGCGGGCTCACCAGATTAGATAAGATTAAGAATGAAGTTATTCGGGAGAAGGTGGGGGTGGCCCCAGTGGATGAGAAGATGCGAGAGGCGAGACTTAGGTGGTTTGGGCATGTGCGGAGGAGAAGCCATGATGCACCGGTGAGGAGTTGTGAGCGACTGGCGGTGGTTGGCGTGAGTCGAGGCAGAGGAGGCCTAAGAGGTATTGGGGTGAGGTGATTAGGCAGGATATGGCTAGAATGGGGATTTCCGAGGACATGACCCTTGATAGGAAAGTTTGGAGGTCTAGTATTAGGGTTGTAGGGTAGGGCCTTCTAGAATTCTTAGTACTTCTGTTAGGGGCTGAATGGGGTTTGGTAGCGATCTCTATAGTTAATTAATGTATTGTATTGTGCCTCTTATGGTAGTAACCGATTGGTATTATTGCATGTCATTCTACTTTTGGTTTTATGTTTAGATAATTATTTATTTGATTTATCCCGGATTTACTAACATTGTTTTGTTTTGTTTTGTTTGTTGATTTTCTCTCTCTTTTTCTGAGCCGAGGGTCGGCCGGAAACAGCCTCTCTACCCTTTCGGGTAGGGGTAAGGCCTGTGTACGTATTACCCTCCCCAGACCCCACTTTGTGGGAACATACTGGATAGTTGTTGTTGTTGTTGTTGATAGAACTTCAAAGAATAAACAATGGTTTACATGATATTTATACGGACAAAAACAAGTAACTCACATGCACAATCATCCCCACATAAACAGAATCTATACCCACCATATTAAACCCCACCCACCAAATCGAATAACATTTTTCATATTTGAATATGCTACTAATCTTGATAAGTTACACCGATCTTCCGACAAAATCAAATTATGAAACTACCGTCGACAATAGCCTACCTTCCGTTCGAAACCCTACTAAAACTAAAGACGGATTTTGGGAAAGAGGTTTGTTTGAAGAAAGAGATGACTGAAGTGAAGAAATTAGGGGTTGGGTTAATTAAAAGATTATATGTTATCGGATTGGGCTTGGTTAATTATACATAACCATAATTAAAAAAAATGTAGGGCAAAGTAAAGAAGATCTAGTAATTTAAAGACACATGGCAAAGATGGGGTCAAAAAATAATTTTTATAATTTAAAAATCAGATATTGGAACCGTTAGTGACATCAATATGCCAAAAGTATAATAGTACTTGCATGAAAATAGCTACCTTTTAATTAATGAGTGGAATTGATAGGTCACTTCTATTTGTTGAGTGACATTTTAAGCTTTTTTCGTAATCTTAATTCTATAAGTTGAATATGTAGAATACATTTATAGTTTAACGGTTAGCTCAATTTCACAAAAAATAAAAATAAAATAATAATTAATGGCAACGAAAAGAATAATAGTAAGACTACAACGATATATGCTTAATAATTTCACATACAATCATTTGGTAACAAATCTTTTTGTGGTAAAAGAAACAACAATTAGTATTAAAAATTCATTGTATATGGTTTAATGTTTTCGTCATTCATCGTTAGTAAAATTGGTTGTCATTATAGTTAGCAAAATTTTTGATTTTTTTGCTTCTGTAAATTAATTAATCTCTAAACCATCAGAGAAATATCAATGTTCAATGTGACATTATACTTCTCCATATGTCTCTACATTTCAAGTAATTGTTGAGGAAAAGTTATCTTATTATCTATCTTTTCCTGAAAAACTCTATGCCTTTTCAGTTTAACAGCGATTTAATTAATTCTATCATTTTTTTTCCTTAAAATGGAGGAACAGAAAAAACTTTTCAAGAAACTTGATTCTCTTATACTTATATTATATCTAGGTGGTTTACTTGGACTTGTTCTATGTTTATATTTGATATTAATTTATTAGGTAATTAAAAATTCAAACGGAAATAACACAGAGAGGGGGAGCATGACACCCACTAATTTTCAATTGTGGATCAAGTTAAAATTCCTATTATTATTTTCTTCTCCTCTTTATTTATTTCTTCCACTTCATCATATCATACTATTAAATCTTCAACTATAGTTGGCTTCTAATCCAATTAAAACACTCCTTTTGACCAAGGGAACATACCTCTTCATATATCATCAGAAAGAGTTTACTTCCCAAAGTTTAGCACTATTACGGTTACGTGAGGCTTCCGTGAGATTCTTTGGAAGGGCAACGTAAGGCTAAGTAATAGATATTAGTGCAGTTGTTGTCCGCCAACTGAGGCCCCCTCCGTACTAGACTAGATTGTGAGAAAAACTAATGCAAGAGTAATTGAGAGAACAGAAATGAGAATTGAGAATAAAAGAAAGCTTTATTGTATTAATGAAAGCTATTACAGAAAAGCAAGACGGTGTTGAGGGGGAGAGATATCAGTATATGGAATTGTTGTTTGCTAGAAAGTTTTGAATGCTTGATCCCCTCTAATAATACTTTAAAAAAAAAAAATCCAAAGCTACAAGACTAGAACTAGAATTCGCTAGAGAAACATAATCGAAGTACTTGAAATAAAACTACTCTATTTACAATGAAAATGACTTAGTTTTCTAAAAGGCAGCAACAGGTCCGTTTTCAGCAACATTGTCTTTGGCATCATGGTCTGCGCACGCGGCGTTGTTGGAATCGGCCCGCGGATGGGCGCTAGCGAGGAATATTGGTGGGGCGACAGAGGCACTTGCGCGCTTTTCACTTGGTGCGGCCAAGACCACGGGGCCGTCCGTGGCGCTAGGCGTTGGGAGGCTTTCTAGGACACTATGGGGCGCGCCCAAAGGGTCATGGGGCATGGCTAGAAAGCCACCCATGACATTCTCCCCCACCTGAGTTGACGACTTCCTCGACCCTTACTTGCAAAATAATCTTCAATGAGGCTCTGTTGGAATGTAAAGCAAGATATAAGCAAAGGAATAAAGGAGATATGAATATCCTGCTCATAATTTTATTCAATAATCAAAGCCATATTTATACAAGTATTTATAACTGAAAAGCTCTAAAGAAAAGCAGAAAAATCAGCAGCAGATTATCCCTAACAGCTATATCCTAACAAATAGTAACAGAAAGATAAGATTCTGCTAACAATTACAAGGCTTATTTATCTTAACAACTTCCTTGCTTTGAGCAGATTTTGAACTTCAACAGTTATGCAAAATTTCCAGCTATTAAGGTAGTAATTTCAACACTCCTCCTTGAATCAAGAGCAGTAACACCAAGTTTTTCTCTAAGTATTCAAATCTGGATCTAGGTAGAGCCTTAGTTAAAATATCAGCAATCTGAAATTCGCTTTTGCAATATACTAAAGCTACCTCTCCATTCTTCTGCACTTCTCTTAAGAAATAAAGCTTGATCTTGAAATGTTTTGTCTTCCCATGGAACACAGGATTATTTGCAATAGAAATTGCAGCTTGATTGTCAACAAAGATTCCAGTGCTTTTCTTTTGCTCCATGTACAAATCTGCCAGCAGTTTCCTAACCCAAAGAGCTTGATTCACAGCTGATGCAGCTGCAACATATTCTGATTCAGCTGTGGATTGAGCAACTACATCTTGCTTCTTTGAACACCAAGAGAATGTACCAGAACCAAAACTGAAACAATAACCTGAAGTGCTTCTCATATCATCTAAGCAGCCCGCCCAATCGCTATCAGAATATCCATGAAACTGAAAGTCTAAGGCTCTTTTGAACATGATGCCAAAATTAACAGTACCTTTGACATATCTAATAATACGTTTAGCTGCTTGAAAATGAATTTCACCGGCACAATGCATATACCTCAAAAGTAAACTTACAGAATGAACAATATCTGGCCTCGTTGCAGTCAAGTACATTAGGCAACCTATCAAGCTCCTGTAAAGTCCTTCGTCAATCTTTGCAGCTCCATATTCTTTGCAAAACTTCTCCTTCTGATTCATAGGAGTTGTCATAGGCTTGCAATCCTCCATTTTGAACTTTTTCAGTATTTCTTTGGCATATTTTTGCTGGCATATAAAAATCTCATTCTGTTTTTGTTGTACTTCCATCCCAAGGAAGTATAACATCTCACCAAAGTCTGTCATCTCAAAGACGTCCTTCATTTCAGTCTTAAACAGATTGATTAAGTCTAAACTGCTTCCTGTAACTAATAAATCATCAACATATAGAGAGATAATAATTAAATATGTTTCTTCCTTCCGGATATACAGTGTAGACTCACTCAAACTTTTCTGAAAGCCTAAACTGGGAAGATGAGCATCAATCCTACTATACCAAGCTCTAGGAGCTTGCTTCAACCCATATAGCGCCTTCTTTAATAGATATACCTTGTCTTCTTTACCTTTCACAAAAAAACCTTCAGGTTGTTCTACAAAGATTTCTTCTTCAAGGTGACCATTGAGGAAAGCAGATTTCACATCAAGTTGGTGGATCTTCCATCCATGTTGAGCTGATAAAGCTAGTAGCATTCTCACTGTATCCAAGCGAGCAACAGGAGCGAAAGTTTCTGAAAAATCCACTCCAAACATTTGCGCATATCCTTTCACAACTAGTCTGGCTTTGTATTTGTTTACGGAACCATCATGGTTGAGCTTGGTTCTATAAACCCACTTGACTCCAATAGCTTTCTTGTGTGATGGTCTATCAACCAGCTCCCATGTGTTGTTTTTTTCTATCATTTTCAGCTCCTCCTGTATTGCATTCCTCCATTTCTCATCTTTGGCAGCTTCTGGAAATCCTGCAGGTTCTAAAATAGCAACATTACACCTTTGATATATATCAGAAAGTTGTCTTGTGCCTCAGATAGGTACATCATCAACATCTTCATCTAGAAACTCCAGATTTTTCTGTTTTTCACCATCTTTCCAGTTCCAGGTGTCATTCTCCAAGAACTTGACATCCCTGCTAACAACAACTTTGTCATTTTGAGGTTGATAGATCCTGTAAGCTTTTGAGATATTGCTGCATCCTACAAAAATTCCAGGTTCAGCCTTCTTATCTAGCTTATCTCTTTTTACCTGAGGTACATAAGAGAAACAAAGACAACCAAAAACTTTCAGATTTGTTAGCGTAGGTTTGTAACCAAACCAAGCCTCAAAGGGAGTCTTCTTCTGCAAAGCTTTGGTTGGAAATCTGTTTAGCAAAAATATTGCAGTATTTGCAGCTTCTTCCCAAAATTGCTTAGGTAACCCTTTTTCATAGAGTAAACACCTTGTCATTTCCATTAAGGTCCTATTTTTCCTCTCTACTACTCCATTTTGTTGAGGAGTATATGGTGCCGTTAGCTGATGCTCAATTCCTGCTTCATCACAAAACTGGTTAAACTTTTCTGAAGTATATTCAGTTCCATTATCTGTTCTTACCATATGAATTTTGCATCCACTCTGATTTTCCACCAAAGCCTTATATTTCCAAAATACACCAGCAACCTCAGATTTAAAATTCAAAAAATAAATCCAACAATATCTGGTACAATCATCAATAAAGGCAATGTAGTACTTACTGCCCTTCAAAGATAGTGTTTTTTGAGGTCCACCTACATCTGTGTGAATAAGTTGCAGCTTCTGTTTTGCCCTCCAAGTTGACTTTTGAAAAGGAAGCTTAGTTTGTTTTCCATAATGGCAAGCTTCACAAGCAGGTAGATTTTTCTCAACGCTTGGAAGACCTTCTGCTAGGTGATTTTCTTTCATGAAAAGTATTGTATCATGATGGAAATGTCCAAGTCTTTTGTGCCATAGTTCCGAGTTATTGGCTAACTGGACAACAGCAGCTTGTTCCTCCTCCAGTAGATTCAAGGAAAAGCTTTTGCCATTCATCTTGATCTTGAACAACTCCTTGTTATCAGAATCCTTAATCAGACACGTTTTATCTTCAAACAACAACTTGAAACAATTTTCAACTAGGTTCCCAACACTTAAGAGGTTTCGATCAAGATCGGGAACAAAAAGAACATCAGTTATAAGTTTCAAACCAGTAAGGCTTTCAATTGCGACGGTTCCTCTGCCTTTCGCATCGAGTAATTCTCCATTTCCAATCCTGACTTTGCCAATGACAGAGCGATCTAGCTCTCGAAAGAGCTCTTGATCATTGGTCATATGATTTGTGCATCCACTATCAATTAACCAACTTTCAAAACTACTGTTGCTAGCAAAACAAGTTGCTACAAATAATTGTTCTTCTTGATGTTGATTTGCAGCGGTGTTGGCTTCCTCATGTTGTGGTTGTGACTTGCATACCCTCTAAACGTAGCCTAGTTGACCACATTTGTTGCACTTGACATCTGGTCTCCACCAACATTTTTGTTGAGGATGATTTGTCTTTTTGCAATGAGGGCAAGATGGATGAGCTCCTCCCTGATTGTTATTGTTATTGGTTTGCCTTTGCTTCCTGTTCTTTTTTCTGCCTTTGTTTGAATCGATGTTCTATGATTTAGCTTGAAAAGCTCCTTCGACAGAACTTTCCTTCCTCATTAGTCTCCTTTGCTCCAATGCTTGCAAAGCTTTAACAAGTTCTGCCAAGGTGATACTTGACAGATCTTTGGAATTCTCTAACGAAGAGATCGTGGCTTCATATTTCTCAAGCAGTGTTACAAGAATTTTTTGAACAATTCTTTCATCATTAAATTCCTTACCAAACAATCTCACCTTGTTGGCTAAGTCGAGTAATTGATCTGAATAATCCTTTATAGTTTCTGATTCTTTCATTTTCTTCATTTCAAATTCTCGAATTAGATTCATCACTTGCATGTTCTGCACTCTTTCATTTCCTTTGTATTCTTTTTTGAGATACTCCCAAATTGCTGCTGCGGACTGCATTTGCATAATTTTGGTGAGAATTGAAGGTGATACTGAAGAGAAAAGACATGCTTTGGCTTTGGCTTTCCTTGTCTTTCTTTCCTTGTGTATTTTTATCTGATTAATTGTTGGATTATTTCCAAGAGGAGTTACTTCGTAGTCCTCTTCTACTACTTCCCAAAGATCTAGTGCTTCAAGATGAACTGTCATTCTAATTGCCCAAGCTTGATAATTCTCACCATTGAAGACTGGTGGAGTTAAGAAGCTTGATTCAGAATCCATTTTCTATAAACTATTTAAGATAACAGTTTAAAGAATGTATTGTGATGTGCTTTGGGTGGAAGAATTGGTATTTCGTTCACTCTCTACTCACAAGTCCCTCAAGATGGCAGGCTCTAGATACCAATATGTTGGAATGTAAAGCAAGATATAAGCAAAGGAATAAAGGAGATATGAATATCCTGCTCATAATTTTATTCAATAATCAAAGCCATATTTATACAAGAATTTATAACTGAAAAGCTCTAAAGAAAAGCAAAAAAATCAGCAGCAGATTATCCCTAACAGCTATATCCTAACAAATAGCAACAGAAAGATAAGATTCTGCTAACAATTGCAAGGCTTATTTATCTCAACAACTTCCTTGCTTTGAGCAGATTTTGAACTTCAACAGTTATGCAAAATTTCCAGCTATTGAGGCAGTAATTTCAACAGGCTCTTTTAGGCTTTGATGTTTGTTCCCCTCTCCTAAGTATTCTCTTCTGCATAACATCCCTGCCATTTCATCAAGAATTCTTGGTGATCTTTCCTTGATGCAGGAACCACTCTGTCATCAAGAATAACTTCTAACACGCCTTTTCCTGTTGAATTGGGATCTCGAATACTGGGTATTGTAAGCTGGCTCATTGAAGGATCCTCCGTGTCTCTCGGAAAAGTTTCAGGAGACTGACATGGAAGACATGATGAGTTTTCCACCAAGCTGGGATATCCACCCGGTATGCAACTTTCCCAATGAGACTCTCAATGGACAAGGGTCCAATATATTTTTGCAATAGGCGAAGGTCATGGAGTCCCGCAAATAAGTACCGCTTTGGAATTTTGACCATCAACTTTGTCTCCTACTTGATATTTAACAAAGTGACGATTCTGATCAGCATGCCTCTTCATCTGCTTTTGAGCTTTGATAAGATAGCTCTGCACTATCTCCATATTCCGCTTCCACTGTTTTGAGAAGCTAGCAGCTCAAGGAGACTTAATCGTGTTTGGTGCATTCACAGTGTGTGGGAGTAGCGGTTACTGTCCGGTAATAATTTCAAAAGTGCTTTTGTTTGTACTGGAGCTCTTTTGTGAATTGAAACACAGTTGAGCAGCATACAGAAGCTTTACCCAATTCTTAAATACTTAAATACTTTGCAACTCACTCAGCCTTACTTTGATTTTACACTTTAATATAATAGTAATAATTATCATAGTATAATTTATTATTTCGGTGGGGTAATGTACAGTAAAAACTTACTCGCACCGGGTGTTTACACCAAACCAATAGATATATGACGTGTATCTTGCATATGAACTTCAATCATTTAACCATAGTAAATTACATGCATTCTCATCTAATTAAACTAATTAATTATAGTGAATTAATATAGTTTATTGTAAACACCACGTGTGAGTTTGTATTTAGCATAATGTATTGACTAATGAATCTGGATTCCAAATATCAGAGAGGAAATAAGACGTATCAAATTAATAATCACATTTAGTCTTTTCAGAGAATATTGAGGATTTAACATTGAAATTAGTCTTGGAGGGGGCCGTGGAACATGAGGGTTAGTTATTCAGATATAAATCTGTATCTTTCCCTCTTTAAAACTAAGGCATAAATTGTAGTAACGGTAATATACTCAATTAGTTCCATATCAATATCTAATTATAGCAAATAATTTGTAACGGTCACCATTTTTGCTACAAAGGAAAATGTCAAGCAAAGAAATATATAGCGCCAATTTTTTACTTTCTCTAAAAGCAAACAATCTCTAAAATTCAACTATGTCTAGTGGAGGTGGTGAGAATGGAGCTAAAAAAGCAGAGGAATTACATCCTCATCCAATTATGGAGCAACTTAGGAATGTACAATACTGTGTTAACAGCCCACCACCTTTGTGTACGTGACATTATTTAGACAAGACCATATTGTTAATTTCGTCGAAAAAAGATATTTAACTGACTATGATTATTTTATGAAAAATGCAGCAGAAGCATTTTCCTTGGGGTTTCAACATTACATACTGAGTCTTGGTAATATTGTCTTAATTCCTAGCATCCTAGTTCCTCAAATGGGAGGTGGCAATGTAAGAATTTCCTCGATTCCTTAACATTATGACTATTTTATTTTTATTTTTTTTAATTTTTGGACTCCTGAAACTAGCTAATTGATATTGTCTATTATCCTTTTATTGATTCAATTGATTTTGAGACAGTGATCTTAAATTGTAGGATGAGAAAGCAAAAGTAGTACAGACAATGCTTTTTATTTCAGGAGTGAATACATTACTACAATCTTTATTTGGGACCAGATTGCCATTGGTAATAGGTGGTTCATATGCATACTTGATACCTGTTACCTCAATTATCCAGTCTAATAGGTCCTCGGTTCTTCAGGATCCTGAGCTGGTAGTATAACATTTTTATCTCTTTCTCTCTCTTTTCGGGTAGGAGAGGTGTGGGACCATCCAAGATTTAAACTTGATGTGTTCAATCTTTAATGTTATTCACACTGAACACATTTTACTCAGGACTATGTTGCTCGGAATATCCAAAAATGCCGCTGGGTGCGTGTCGAATCCTCCAGAAGTAATATATTTTTGGAGGATCCGATACCGATATTGGTGCAGCAGCATTTTGGAAAGTCTGCAACATAGACTATGGAATTATGATGATTGAATATTTATTGAAATGCTGTGTGTAAAAAATATTGGTTCATCTGCCTCTGTTGGGACTTTGAGTTTTTTTTTTTGGGGGGGGGGGTTGGGGGGGGGGGGGAGGTTGTCAATTCAGCTGATGCTTCTTGAATTTGTTCTTGCGGCTGATATTGCAGAGGTTTATGCATACAATGAGAGGCGTACAGGGAGCTCTTATTGTTACTTCTGGTTTCCAAATTATAATGGGCTTCTTTGGCCTGTGGAGAAATCTTGTAAGGTGTGTGTAATCTGAAGTTCTTGTTTTTTTCAGTCTTGAGCATGTGGAATATTCAACTTTATTTGCTGCATAACTTCTGCATTTCTTGTATAATTTAGGTTACTTAGCCCTCTATCTGTGACACCACTTGTTACTTTGACTGGACTAGGGCTCTACCATCTCGGTTTCCCATTGGTGAGAATTTTAATCCTAGACTTCTCGTATAATATATGCTTTTGATTAAAATATGCTCTCTGGAAAGATGACAACATCAGATTGCTGAAAACATGTTTCACTAATTAAATATTTTGTATTCCTTATTTTGTAGATTGCAGAATGTGTCGAAGTTGGGATACCACAGTTGATTTTCATGGTTGTCATCACACAGGCAAGTAGTGCCATTCACTATAATGTATTTAAGTTTGGATTTATATGCTTTTTTATGAGTACCTTGTTCTCTTTCATGGAGTTGTTTAAGTTTGGATACTGTAGCGTATTCTCTTTACTAAAGCAGTGATATTGATCAAGTGATTTTGAAATGGTAAAGCCTGTTGAGTAAAGGTAAATATATGAACTTGCTAAAATAATTTGCCGATCAGAAAATCTGTAGTATTTTGGTGCATTGAGCATAAGGTTTAAAGAAAAAAATTTCTAACATATAGCTTGCTCATACGTCGTGATAGTAGTTGTTCACATCATATATCCTCTTCCTACTCGAATTGATTCCCTGAATGTACTAAATTTCTTGCAGTATCTACCAACATATCTCAAATTAAAGAGGCCGATATGTGACCGGTTTGCAATGCTCTTCTCTATAGCAATTATATGGTTTTATGCAGCAATCTTGACCTGGAGTGGTGCATACAAGAATGCAAAGGAAGCAACTTGCCGCACTGATAGCTCTGGACTCATTTCTGGATCTCCTTGGTGAGATTTCTTTCACTTATGTTCACATGGAAATTCCTATATTTTCTTTGTTTAGATGTAACCTTATTGAGTTTGGTTTTAAGAAAATTTTGTTCATTGAACTATTGGGGGTTCAGGAAATTTGTTTATTGCATTTGGATAACTTTTATCATGCAACTCGCATCACTTTATGCAGGATAGATATACCATATCCATTTCAATGGGGGGTTCCTACATTCAACTTTGGAGATGCTTTAACCATGATGTTCGCTTCTTTTGTTGCTTCAGTTGAGGTCTGCTCTCTGATCCTCTACTTATCTCTTTGCTATTGATATGTAACACAGTCTTCACAGTTAACGTTGTTGAAAAACTAGGATGCAAGAAATGATGTTCTAAATTGATTTTGGTGCACTGAGCTTTTATTTTCATAGTAAAATCTAGTCTTGATTCAATTTGAATCTTGTTGCTGTGTAGTCAACTGGTGTATTCCTTGCATCAGCGAGATATGGAAGCGCTACACCAGCGCCACCTTCTGTCATTAGCCGGGGTGTTGGTTGGCTGGTGAGATCAAATGTTCTATCTATATATGTATCCTGTTTGTATCGAATATTTTTATTTACCTTGTGAACTTCAAATTCTTGGCAGGGGATAGGGACTTTGCTAAATGCTGCTTTTGGTTGTGTCACTGGTTGCACTGCTACAGCGTAACCATCTCATTCTTAATTTCCTTCTATCCTAATGCTTAGGCACGGATGCCTACATACAGTCTCGTCCGTGCTTGAACTTTCATGTGTCGGTTAGCTAGGATTCATATAGAATTAAGCTGCTTCAATTGAGCTTAGGCTGTATTTACAGGGAAAATGCTGGTCTCTTGGCAATGACAAGAGTTGGAAGCCGAAGAGTTGCACAAATATCTGCTGCTTTTATGATTTTCTTCTCCATCTTAGGTATGCTAATATATTGATTCAAGGACTGACTAGTAAACTCTTTTTCTCTACCAAAAGTAAACTGATTGTTCTCTCTTTATACTAATACTGATGTATCGATGCAATGACTGACCTACCTTTTCGTTTACCAGGAAAATTTGGAGCAATTTTTGCTTCAATACCTGCATCAATCATGGCTGCCATATATTGTATTTTCTTTGGATATGTCTGTATGTATCTCTAAATTTTTTACCATTTTGTTAATGCAACTTTCTCCAATGATAAATATCATTTGTACAAATGCAGCATCTGCTGGTCTTGGATTTCTCCAATTCTGTAACCTTAACAGCTTTAGAACAAAGTTCATACTGGGATTCTCTCTTTTCCTTGGATTTTCCTTACCTCAGTACTTCAGAGAGCATCACCTTTGTTCTGGATCTGGTCCTCTTCATTCACATTCAAGATGGGTAATCACATCCGCTAATTAAATTACGATTACTATTAATACTTAATTATCGTTACAAAACAACCTCGTACTAATGATCTTCTTCTTGAACTGCAGTTTAATGACATAATGTCTGTCATCTTCATGTCACATGCCACGGTAGCTGCTGTAGTTGCTGTATTTTTGGACACAACCCTTCCATTTAGTCACGATGAAGCTCGAAAAGATAATGGTTCGCATTGGTGGGACAAGTTTGTGGTATATGGTAAAGATGTTAGAAGTGATGAGTTCTACAAATTACCATGCAAACTTAATAGGTTCTTCCCATCTTATTAGTCAAAAAAATGCCTTCACTGTTTAGTTCGTTGTTTCCTTCATAAGCAATAGGCCTTCTGTCATTTGTATAACCTAAACTCTTCCTTTTGTTTTGTTCCTTGATGAAATTATATATCATTCTATTGACGTTACAGCAATCTTCCTATTATGAATATCAGCAGTATTTGTGCTGGAGCCTCAATTGTCCCTAAGGCAGTGAATACTATGGTAATAACCGAATTAGAAATTGATAATTTTGGTATATGTTATAAATAGAATTCTATTTAAGGTGAATGTTTATATTCTAGAGACATTCTAGGGTTTTTTACTTTGTCTATTCTATTGTCATTGATCCCAAAATCAATAAGCTTTGCAATACCGCTCTTCTTCTTTTATTATTTCATAACACGTTATCAGCACGAGACTCTAACCAATTGAGTAGAAGCTTTGGTGACTCTAACCAATTGAGTAGAAGCTTTGGTATTGAGCATGATGATTGTCAATTGTTCCATGAACTTAGCTTCATGATTAAATTTTGGATTTAAGGTAAGTATTTTACTTTATTTTTCTCTTTTAAATTCTTGAAATTCAATAATTTGATTTTATATACAAGCAAAAATAACAAGTTTGATTACAACTCTAAGGCGAAATACATAGATGATCACATGAGCTTGTCCCCAAATTCCCATTATATACTTTTTGCGGATGAAAATTATGTTACACACTCAATCTTTTCAAAGTGTACCTAAGACACACTAATTTTATGTTTGACCACTTCTTCTCAGAGATTGCATCATACGCGCTAATTAAATTGTGACACGTATGACAAGGAAACAAAATATATTTATATCCCAATTGATAATATTCAAGTGAACAAAAAAAATAAATCATAAACAAATTCCCACACCCCCACCCCCCACCCCTACCCTCACCACATGTCTCTTCTCTTTTCCACCCCCATTGTCCCCTCCGCATATCCACCATACTTTTCGTTTCTCTCCAATTAACCGGAAAATCTCCTCGTAAGACACTCAGCTTCTCCCATTCGTTAAGAAAATACTGATTTTTTTTAAGTGATATCTGGAATAGGTTATCAATTTTGCACCAGTTAAGTTATAGCAAAAGTATGCAACGAATCCTCCTCTAAACCATTTCACCAATTGGATTTTCGAGCAAAACTCCGTCGCTGACCAGAAACAGACGAAAAGGAAGAGGGTTTTGCTAATAAATCCATGCGTTGGAGAAAAATACGGGTGGAGATGTTAAATACAAAGATTGATACTATTTTATTCCTACTTGGATCTACTAGATTGTTTGAATGTGGGTTTATTGTGGGAACAAAACAATAAGCAGGGTTGGGGACGAAGGGGTTGTGACCCAATTAAACAAAATTAAATAACATTTAACACGTGGCACTTTAATAAACAATTTGATAGCAAAAAATCAAATTTCAAGCGCTTTTTTTGTGTGTAAATACACGAGCCAAAAATGGTGTGTAGTAGATATACTTTAGAAAGGTTGTGTGTGTAATATTATTATCGTCTACAAAAAATGTGTAAAAGGGATTTGAGACATAGGTCAAGTGGGTACTTATGTATTTCGTCGAACTCTAATGGAGTTTGTAAGAAATTATAACCACCTGAAGTAGTAAATTTTCTATGCCTTATCATGATCAAAGTCATGTATGATCGCGACAAGAAGTGAAAACTCATCCCATTGAATTTACCTCATTCTCATTCCATTAAGAGAATGTGATAGCAATATATAATACATCTTAAAGAAAATAAAATTATTACCGTGAAGGTGTCAATGAATGTGGACGTGGCAATTGACGATATTATAATTGTCAACATTGTGATAATGAGAATAATAAGGATTCTCGAAATAATCATTCACTTTATCATTGAATTGACATGAGATTTTATAAATCACATACAGATGATTATGGTCTATTCATGATGTGAATGTGACATCATCTAATTTATGAATACATATTCATTCTTGGAAAAATATGAATGTGCTAGTGATAGTGAATATACCACACTCACCTCTAGAAAAAGGTTTGAGATGACATAAGAAAATAATGTTATTATTATGGTATGAATGATCATTGGTTACGTACCTATTGTACGCTAAAATATATTGATAATGTGATTATTAAAGAATAACATTAATACAAGAAACATATCTTGCATATAATTTTGACCATAACCATAATGGTATAACTTTCTCTTTAAAGGAGATATTCACCATATGGATGTTGATGAATATGTGGTAGTATCAAATTAATTGAGAACTCTAGAAGAGCCAATTATACTATTTTGTAGAAACACAATTGATTACCAATAAGGCATTGTGTTATAGTAAGTCTCAAAGAAACTTATTCAGTTTCCAAAGTATACGTGAAAGCGGTTGATTATATTGAGACTATAAATAAAGGAAAGATTTAATATCTTTGATTACTATAACTTGTAGCGGGATAATACGTATGTGAAAAGTTACACGTTTTATTCTCCAGTTTGTACTACACAAACAAAAAATGGCACAATATAATAGAAGTTTATTGATATAAAAACTCATATCATAATAAACGTGAAGTGTATTTATAATTGCATATGTCATTGTGTAAACCTGAACTTTATCAATATTGATAATTTATTCAGTTGGCATAATCCGTTTAGCCATATCAATTTAAATATGATTTACAAAAATAATAGAGAATTCACATGGGTAATATTAAAGAATTAGAAAGTTCTTTACGAATTCTCTTATATTGCTTGTTCTCATTAATTAGTTGATCAACTAAAATTGGGATTGAATCCCATGAATGCTGAAAATATCAAAGGTGAATATCGGTCAATTCACCTGCCATGTATACCACATAATGAGATGTTTACATGTGCATTTATTATTAACCCGCAACATGGTCTTTTGTGAGGTAACTTGCTTAATAATTTAATTTCGAGCATAATTTCAAGATTTTCTATTCAAAATGTTCATCTTGATAAGTCGGTTTATATCACAATTGATTTAGCAAAATAATTTATTGAGTGCCTCCATTTAATAGCTAAACTATTGCTTATGAGAACAAAGTTTTGATATAGGTTATATACAAAAGTATATTACATTCTCACTTCACAAGTATATTATTTGTCTAGCATGATATAAAAACTTGATATGCATTTAATTAAAGTCTATTATATGACTTATATGACAATCCTTGAAGGATTTAAATTACTTAAAGCATATACAATTCTGATCTTGAAGTGCCACGACTTCACTGCAATTTGTACACAAATGTATCTTGCTATATTTATACGCATGATAATACGATAGCAAGAGTTTTTTCCCCTATGTGATGATATTGAAATGACGATTCCAACAAGATCATGTGAAGACAATTCATCTCTATCAAGAATGATGATTTCAAGGTTCAACATATTCATTCAAGTTAATATGGTTGATTTGTTTATTAAATTCCTACCCACGATCTTTTGAAGATGGTGCACAAAATTGGAATGTGAAGACTCAAGGATGTGAATTGATGCCCTCATCAGGGGTGGCTAATATGTGTTGTACTCTTTTTCCCTTACAAGTTTTGTCTTAATGGTTTTTCCTTGCAAAGTTATTAATGAGACAACCAAAAAGAGTATTGTTAGATATGTGTACTCATTTTCCTTCTCTAGGCATATTATCTATTGAATAGACATTCGGAGGGGGGAGGGGGGAGGGGGTGTTATAAATAGAATTCTATTTAAGGTGAATGTCTATATTCTAGAGAGATTCGAGGGTCTTTTACTTACTTTTTCCTATAAATAGAAAGATTCTATTCTATTGTAATTGATCTCAAATCAATAAAAATTCGCTCTCCCTACTTTTCGTTGCAATATTATTGTTCTTCTTTTATTGTTTCATAACAGTATCTGGTATTTGGTTTAAGTTTTTAAATAATTTGATATTAGGTATAATATTTGGTATTTAAAAAAATAATACCGAAATACGGATATCTTATTGAACTATATACTAATTGCACATTACAGATATTATTGATTAATATGCTAAGTTACACAATATATATTTTTTTGGCATTCATATTGAGGTTGGCAGTAAAGCCCATGTACTTCTTTAAAAAAAGGAGGAACAAGGTAGGATGTAGAATTTAATTCTTACCCTCTAGGTTGACAAACAGTTTAACCTAACATTTTAGCGGTTTTTGGTTGTTTCTTACTCTGTCACTCTTGTATCATTGTTGCACGTTGGATTAGTCCTTGTTGTATTCTCTAAGTTAATAATTAACTCTAAGCAAGTAATACGATATTTTTCAATGATTAAATATATTTTTTTATGTGCCTTTTTTCTCTTGGTTGATACTTGATGGTTTACAATGCATGATTTTATCAAGGTAAAATACCTTAAAACACTCTTAAGCTTGACACAGATTATTAGTTACAACCTTAAACTATTTATGGTCTTAATTACCTCCCTCAATTTGGCCTTTTTCCATTAACCCCTATTATGGCAAAATATGTGGGTGCACTCGCCCGCTGTGTGGACCTTTTTGTATATGTGGCATTTTTTTTTGAAAAATAAAAAATATATAAACTTTTTTAAGAATGTTACTTTTTTAAATACAATTTATAATAAAACTTGGATTGAACTACATTATTTAGGCTAATTTTTTTTTATTTGGCTAAAAATGATAAAATTTTAATTTTTTTTTTAATTTGACCCGAAAAAAACTATATATACAATTGAAATAAATAGTTAAGGCATCTAAAAACTTATAAGAAATACATAATTTAAAATTAATTGTTGGCTATAACTTTTATATAGCTTTAAATTACGGTGCTCTAAATATTTTTTTATTTTATTTTTTTTACAAATTTTACCTAAAAAAGTAAAAATATATAGTTAGAATAAATCGTCATTGCGTCAAAGTAAGAAATAAACAGAGTGTACAATTATAGTATAATGCAAGTGATTTGTTTTATTTCTTGCAATTATACATTCTTTTTATTTCTTCTTTTGGTGCAATGACTTTTTATTTTAATTGTGTAGTTTTACCTTTTTCAGGTAAAATCTGGATTTTTTTTATTTTTAGAGCATCGTAATATAGAGCTATATACAAAATTATAGCCAAAATAATTAATTTCAAACTATGTATTTTTTTTATAACTTTTTAGATGTCTTGACTATTTATTTCAATTGTATAAATCCTTATTTTCGGGAAAAAATTCAAAAAAAAAAACTAACTAAAACTTTATTATTTTTTGTCTAAATAAAAAAAATTAGCCTAAATAATGTAGTTCTATACAAGTTTTATTATAAATTATATTTGATTTTTTTAAATCTAAAATAGTAACATTCTTAAAAAGGTAAAAATATATTTTATTCTTCAAAAAAATATTACATATACATAGAGTGTAACCGCATTTATTGCCACATCAGCGTTCAGGGGTAATGACTCTCAAAAGGCTAAGTTAAGGGGAAAATTAAGATCACGAATACTTTAAGGCTGTAACTAATAAACCGTATCAAGTTTAGGGAGGTTTTAAAGTATTTTACCTTTTATCTATTACAGTCTATGGCTCTATGCACTAGTTAATATTCAAGCGGAATAAATCGAATTACCGAACCGAACAAAAACGGAAAGGAGAAAAGCTGAATCATACGAATGTAACTAATAGCCCGTTTGGCCAAGCTGCAAAAATCAGCTTATTTTGAGAAGCAATTTTTTTTTTCAAAAGTGCTTGTTTCAAAAGTACTTTTGGTGAAAAACAGTTTGTGTTTGGCTAATTAGTTTGAAAAGCACTTCTCAGCAGCAATTAATATTTGACCAAGCTGTTAAAAACTGTTTTTAAGTGTATTTTTCTCAAAAGTACTTCTCAAAAAAGTGATTCTGGAGAGAAGCTACTTTTTCTGCTTCTCCTCAAAAACACTTTTTTTTTCCTTCCACAGCTTTGCCAAACACATAAATTTTTGGCCAAAAATACTTTTTGCAAAAAAAAAAAAAAACCACTTTTGACTAAAAATAAGCTTGGCCAAACAGAGTATAAGTATAATATTAGTATAACTTTTTAAGAAATCTAATATCGAAGGTACCGTATATTACGGACCGACGAACAATCCTAATTATTCCTTTAAGCCAACATCAAGAAACAATAACAAGGGATGATTTGGAAAAGTTTAAACAGAAAACAGTTTGCGGAAGTAGATTTTATTTATTTTATAAAAATCTCAGAATAATCCACAGGTAGCTAGATTGGTTACAAACACTAACACGAATGTCCTTTCATTTTCTGGAAAAGATACTTAAACCCACACTTTTTTTCCCAAATTTATTTTTTAAAACCTAGTACAAAAAATATCTCCCAGAAGCACAAACAAAAATCGAAAAATTATGTTTTTGCAACAGGTACTATTAATATGGACTGTTCTTTGGATTTCAATTTCTTTTCTTTTCTTTTCTGGGAGTCAGAATTTCGTTAGCCATATTTTGTTAGCTCAAATTTATTCAGCTCTTGTAGCCCTGGGCAACTCCTCCAATATGGTGGAGTCTGAATAGGTGGATCTTCTTATTTTTTACAGAGCTAGGCTTAATTCAATTTTTTTTGTTCAAATGAAGAAGATGGGAAAGGCAAAGTTCTACAATCACATTATTCTTTTAAACTAGTTGGGATATTAGAACTTGTCCTTATGTAAATTTTATATGAACATGGACGTTTCAGTATATTTTGAATTTTGTTTTATTAGTATTAAACTGGGATATTTAACTAACTTATTGTTTTATTAGTAGTATTATATTGGAATGTTTTACTAACTCATAGACACCCCAATAGTTTATCGTATGTTTATAGCGGATTGTGGCCAGCAACTTGTTTTCCTTCAATGTTTAAAATCACCCACTTTGCCTTTTTTCTACTTGGATCAAGTTAAGTATGATTGGTTATGGACATAAACTAATTAAAACATCCATAATAATATCCCAAGTTGTCTCTAAAGAATTTGAGAAAACAAGGAAATGCGTAGGAAGTCTTCAGACATCTTTCTAATACTGCTGACTTTGTTATTTTCAGCACTAATTAATTCAGGAAAAATACGAAACAATGACTTAGCCATATATGGAGCAATCACTATACTATACTACAAGAGGCCAACAACAAGAAACAGCACTAACACGGGATAGTTTAGAAAAGTATTCAAAAATTGAAAACAGCATTGTCGTCTGTTTATAGAAGCAGATTTTATTTTACAAAACTAAGAATAATCCATGGGTAGATTCTTACAAACACTAACATAGAAGTCCTTTCTTTTTCTGGCAAAGGTACTCTAAACCCACGATTTTACCCTAATTTATTTTTCAATACCTAGTACAAAAGTAAAACCAAAATCAAATCATACTGCCTAAATTATTTATACAACATAGTTTTGTTTCTTACAAATCAAACTAGAATATATCGCAAAAACAACAACAATATATCGGTGTAGTTCAAAGAGTGGAGTCTGAAGATGATAGAGAGTATAGCCTACTTTGTGCAGGTAAATAGGTTATTTCCGATAGACCATCGGCTCAAAAAAGCCAAGCATAACCACAGCCGTATAGAGAAAGAAATGCAGTAGCGGAGAAAGGGTGAGAAGTAGTAACAACAACAAAATAAGAGTAAAACTGATACAAAAGCATCGTGAGGTCATAACAGAAATCTAAAAATATGGAAATACGAAAGTAACACTACCACTACTGGAATGAAAGGAAAGAGGTTCGACTGCTAGCTACCCTAATTCTCGATCTCCATACTAGGGTTGCTTATCATGCAAAACGTGCGAAATTACTCTTAACTATTCAGTTTCTCGGTTATCGGCTTTTATATATACTACTCCTTTAGCCAACCGATAAATATTGGTCGGTTCGGTTTCAAATTAATAATTATTAAGTGATTATCGGATGGTATACTGACTAAACCTTAAAGAAATAAAAATTAAAATCATAACATATAATCCAGCTTCCACCAGTGAAATTAAAATCAAGGCAACTTCCACAATTTTTGTACAACTGTTTTCGCAAAGATGAAACACCAAAACTTTTGTTAGTTGTATAGAAAAAGTCAAAAAAAGAACCCAGCAGACTAACTAGCACAACTGCTTGTGCCATCTGGCAAGTGCTTTTGCGACAAAATGTAAATTATAGTTAATACTTTTTCTATTTTAATTTATGTGAATATTTTTTATTGAGTACAGAGTTTAAGAAATAAATTAAGATTTTTGGAATTTGTGGTCATAAACAAATTCAAATGGACCCCAGAGTATTTATGTGGTTATAAAAGCCTCTCATTGGGGATATAGTTGCAAGTTTAAACTAAATGTTACCACATTTAAAAGGGGTTCATTCTTTTTGGAACGGATCAAAAAGAAAACAGATTCACATAAATTGAAACGAAAAGACTAATATCAAAAAGAAAAAACATAGATAAGATGTGAACAATGACGATTGATAAAGGTTATTACTCCCTCTCGCTGGAGTCTTGAAACAGGATGATTTGATTCATAAAAAGCAATTGGAGACTGCCTATTTGATTTTATTAAAAGCAATTGGAGGAGACTACCTCTTCAACCTCGCAGTTGGAGAAAAACACAACGATATCAAAAATTCAAAACAACGTTACAAGCTGCCTCAATAAATGACTTCAAAGTCTTGGATTCAGTATCAAGGTGCAAACTCAATAGTGTAAATATAATAACTTTAAACGGTTTAACAATTTATTCGATAAGAAAATTGAGTAATTCACCCTAGATAAATAAGTTATTAATTATAAAATTTTAATGTGTTTACCAACCGTTAATTAAATAATCCAATAACAATAAGATAATAAGCCAATTTTGTTGTTGGATTATCGGTTACAATTCGGTTTTAAACATCCCTACTATACGCCCTTCTATCAAGCGTCAGCTTCTCGGTAATATGAAGATGTGCTATGTCTTGCCCAACACTTTTCTCTAATATTCATGGTCAATCTCTCATACCTCCTCACTGGGGCTTCACATGCCTAAACCATCTCAGTTTTGCTTCGTATATCTTGTCCACACGGAGGTCACGCCTACCTTGTCCCGAATATCTCTATTTCTTACTATATCTCTCCTAGTATGCCCACATATTTTTTTTAGTATCCTCATCTCCGCTACTTTCATCTTTTGGAAATGAGAGCTCTTGACTGGCCACCATTCTACGCGTACAATATATTCGGTCTAACCACTACTCCTATAAAATTTACTGTATTGGTCAAAATCTGACCACCACGACCAAGTTTCCCAACATCCCCCTCGGTAACCAGATAGCACAAGTCGATAGAAACCACTCTTTTTCCTTTGGATATCTGACGAATTGGGAAGGGTAACACCTATAATAACGACCAGGGCACATCAATGACAGTAAAGTATCAAGTCAAGCAACAAGTAAAAGGATCTCGACTATATATAATCCGAAAAAAGCTCCCCACAGGGGCCTACTCCTTCCTTCTGAGAAAAGGGGAAATAAAAAGCTCCCTCCTTATATCTGAGAAGATAGAGAAATGACCCATGAGAATGAATGCAAAGCTACTTTCTCATTAATGGATGAAAAAGACAATGTTTAATATGAATAAGATCTATCATCTCCTTTTTCATCCTATATGCAATTATCGCCATTAATGCTTCGATCTGTAATTAATTTGTTTGGCTAAGATTTACTCATTCATCTTTAATTGATTTCTTCAAAAAAGTTTCCATATCTTTTGAGTCAAACAATTTGACGCCATCTGTGGGGGTTTCTAAGTGAAAATCTTCTAGTTCTTTCCAGATCGAAACCAAGAAGTACAATCATTTATCAAAAGAAGCGCGGAGGAAAAACCCAACCCACACGAGATGCAAGAGCAACGCAGGAAAGAAAGAAGAGCCAAGAAAGATCACCGGGCCCGGAAACCATCGCCCCATCAATCTTTGATATACTCAACAGAAAAAACGATATTACCAACCTGCACTCTACCATAGAACCACCGGGAGAGAGCAAAGAAAAATCTCATTTTCAACCCCCCAGTGTCCAGGCAAGCACATAAGATCCGCGTGGATAAATGTATGCAGGAACATCTCGATCGGAGGGTAAAAATTGCCTCAACACGGCTAAAATACCTCATGTCCGCAACATCTCTAAGCCGGACGACGGGGGTCAGACAAGAAAACCATACAGCATACACTACACGAGTCTACAGACGAAACATCAACTTCTCGTATTCACCAGTGTTGCACCATCTAGTGCAAGTGATACAAAATAGACCGGGACTCCCACGAGAGATGTCTGACCCTCCAGGAACCAGAACAACAATAGGACGTTATTTCAAAAAGTTCAAAATAACACACTTTAAGTCTAAGGACCTTCGCCAAATGAAAAAAAAAGTTCGACCTCGATCGAACAACAACGGCATGTTATTTTGATAAGTTTGATATAACACCCTTTAAGACTAAGCGCCTTCGCCAAACAAAAAAGAAGAGTTTGATCTTGATCGGACAACGACGGGACGTTATTTTGATAAGTTTGAAATAACACACTTTAAGGCTAAGGGGCTTCGCCAAATAAAAAAGGAAGAGTTCGACCTCGATCGAAAGACGACGGGATGTTATTTTGATAAGTTCAAAATAACACCCTTTAAATCTAAGAGCCTTCGCCAAATGAAAAAGAAGAGTTCGACCTCGATCGAATGATTATGGGACGTTATTTTGAGAAGTTCGAAATAACACCATTTAAGGCTAAGAGCCTTCATCAACTGAAAACGAAGAGTTCGACCTCGATCGAACAATACTGGGACGTTATTTCGATAAGTTTGAAATAACACCCTTTAAGGCTAAGAGCCTTTGCCAAATGAAAAAGAAGAGTTCGGCCTCGATTAAACAACAACGTGATGTTATTTTGATAAGTTAAAAGTAACACCCCTTAAGGCTAAGGGCCTTAGCCAAATGAAAAAGAAGAGTTCGGCCTTGATCAAACAACAACGAGATGTTATTCCAATAAGTTTGAAATAACACCTTTTAAGGTAAGAGTCTCTGCAAAAAGGGAGAAGGGTTCGATCCCAATCGAACAACGATGGTTTGGTATTTCGATAAGTTCAAAATGGAACCCCTTGAAATTGACAACCATTGGAAGAAAAGAAAAACTAGGACTCGTCAGATGAGCCTCTATTTTACATTGAAGCCATGAACAATTGAAATAAAATGTGAAGTACAAGGCAAATAGCGAAGAAAAGAACTCTTATTTATGCAAAGTCATAGTGCAGGCTACCGCCACTCACATACGAACTAGGCCAATTTAAAAAAAAAGATAGGGAAAAGGAAAACGATCAAATGGTAGTCAACAAACGAAATTAAAAAAATGAAGGCAACATACTTCATTTGGCGTCATCGCCGTTGTCACCATCACTACTATCATCATCGTCCCCAAGAGGTTCTTCATAACCATTTATCCCTATTAGCTTCGGGCATTGCCGCGTCATACCTATAGTTAACATGAGCCTCCCAAGCTTTCGCACGCACTTCTTCATAAGCAGCCTCAGCCATGGTGCCAGCTTCCCACAAACTCTTGTATATTTCCCGCTGGGCTTCTACATAGATCCAAAGCTCATGCACTTGGCGAGGAATAACAATAGAAGATAACTTGACCTGAGCCCTAAACCACTCAATCTCTACCTCCAAAGCTGCGATCCGATCTCCCAAAATCGAGGCCTCCTAGTCAATCACACCAATGCACTCCTCGAGCCTCCCCTCCTTAGGGTTGTTGCCGTCTCTCCAACTTTTGCTCGTATTGAAGCATGCGGATAGTGTTCTCCAGGGCCGTCGCCCTTGCCAAAGCCTCAGACCTGGCACTCTCAATGTTTTCCAATCCAACAACTTTGTTCTCTATCGCGGTCAATATTTTCATCCACTCCATGATCATCGCCTCGACCTTGGCCAAGTTCTGGTCCATCTCCGACTATATCGAGCTCAACATACCCTGTAAGTGTTCGCACTCCGCCGCGATCCCCTTACCTAGATCGAGCTCCTCGTCCATGATGTGAAGTTGATCCTTGAGTTCACTCTTGTTGCGGATGGTCTGCATCAATTCCTGATCTCTTTTCTCTAACTCCTCGCCAAGAGCCCAGTTACGGGGAATCGTTCTCAGCTGTTCATGCATCTCATGACACCTGTCGTGGTAGCGACTATATTTCTCCAACATCTTCAAGAAAACCCTTGCCCGAATGTTGGCCCTGCGAATGCTTTCCACTTCCACCATGTATGTATAGAAAACTTAAAGACATGGTCAAACAAATATTTTTCAGAAAAGGCAAAAGCATAAAGTGAAAACAAAATGTAACATACTCTTAAACCCATGGCGGCTACCTCGTCCCTCAACTCAGCATCGAGAACATCCCGAAGGTACTCGTTCTCAGCTTCGAAACACAACAGGCTGAATTGCAGTACCAACTCTTCCCCCTTCCCCACTTCCCCCCTCCCGCCAAGAGATTAATGCCGGAATGGATTTGAAGAATGTGGGCCGAGCCCCCCACATTAACCACCGAATGAGTGAGACCCTCCTCAAATATCCTAACATCGTCGGGGTCTAAGTCCAATTCAGACTTATAGTCATCGACCACCATGCCTTTTCCCCTTTCTGCTACTGAAGAGGAGGCGCGACCCGCTGCAGAAGATGAGGGCACATCTGAAGTCACAACAGCGACCCCTAAGGTCTATCTCTCTACCGCGACAAGGTTCTGTTCATCAACAATGACACGGACTTCTGGTTGAGCCAAGGCAACAACAGGAGTTTCTTATTTATGATCATGGGTACCGACAACTCTAATGGTTTTTTCTGCCCTATAGAGGGAGCCACAATAACACCCTCTCTGGAGCCTGTCAGAGGAGAGTCATCCAGATGAATTATCGGTGGGGGTGCCATCTCAAACTCTACTCTCTATCTCTTTGATGCCCCTTCTTCTCTCTAGTAAATGGCGACTCATCTGCTGGCGAACGACATTGGTCGGGATCTCGTCTTGGGAAGCGGCCCTCGCTGGAGTAACTAAGGCCGCATATTCGACCAAAGCAACCATCAATGAAGGTCAAACTATGTGTACCGCAATTGGGCGAGCAGATGCGGCCAGTTGGAGAAAAGCTAGCTGAGGGCCCCTTGTTCTCCGCACCCTACTTGGAAATGACGAACGACACATAAGATGTTAAACAAAGAGAATGAAGAGAGAGGGCTGTAGATGAAGGCTTCATTTCACTTGTAAGGGGCCTGCATTCGAACCTCTCATGGAAGGTCGGCCATGTGCAAATTCCCATTGTATGGAGAAGAATGGCCTCCTCCCATTCGTGAATCTCTTCGACAGGCGGTGGGGGGAATTTCTCACCTATAAAAGACAATACAACTTAGAGCTCATAGAAAAAGGTCAAACATTTCGCTAACTAAAGATGCAAACTTATGAGAGAAGTTCCATCTCTCCAGGAATCCCGTCGGGTCTGACACTATGTGTTTGATTCGCACATAAAAGTAGTTCTCGTAGAAATGACGATTGGTCTTGTCATCCATCTTACCACTAGACTCCTCAACCCCCGAGGACCCATATGAATCACCAAACCACGAATCATTTCGGGAGCAAAAATGCTGAGCATATGGTCCAAAGTAACCTCATGACTGGCAAGCTCCGCATACTTGAGCGGCATAAAGAACAGCTTGTACGAATAAGGCGAAAGCTGGGCGGGGCACACTTCGTAGAAACGGCAGAAAGACACCACCAACATGGGAAGAGGAAGGGTGTACCCTACAATAAAGGGGTAGGCGTAGAATGCACAGTACCCGGGACAGTTGAATTGAACTATTTCGTCCCCCTCCACCAGCTGCATATTGACATAATTGGGGATTCCCCACCTTTCGTTCAGCTCTGCAATCCCCTCTCCTTTATAATAGAACGGATAGGTTCCGACTTTGCTCCACCACTTGAGCTGGAGTCAGTCCCTTCTCTCCCCGAATGAGGTAAGATCTCAGTCACTAAAGGACCCCCCTCATCTTCCGCCATATCCAACCCTCCGGTGACCTGAATAGAACTCTCCGGTACCAGATTAACGACTGTAAGATTGTCTTGAGAAGAATCACTATCCATTCTTTTGGTAGAAAATGCTCCAAAAAGAAGTAATAAGAAAAATAAATGAAAGATTTCACTGAGCAAGAAGGTGAGCAGAAATTCGAGATATCGGAAAAATTTATATCTGAAGAATTCTCCCAAACGAAAGGTGAAGTGGATAAACCAATTTACAAGTTTCATCTATTTATAAGAGACATAAATTCCCCGAGCATGAAACCCAAAAGTCGCCGTTGGAATCTGATAAGACACAAAATATTTCAGTCTCCCCGAAACATGTGTCATAATGGTGTCAATCATGAACTAATGCCTCAGCACCAACCGATGCCTCGATTCTGAAACCGCCACAACATTCCACAAGGACCGACAAAAGCATCACCATTGCACCTAAAACCCATATAATGCAATTAAGGATTGGATGATTGAAGGTCATATTTCTCTCGACTTCATAGAATACGTGGTCCTTCTATCAATTCCAACATAGGATGACCCTGACAGACGGGGGGACTAACTGTATTGGTCAAAATATGACCACCACGATCAAGTTGCCCAACATCCCACCTCAGTAACAATATAGTACAAGTAGACATAACCAACCCAATTTTTCCTCTGGATATCCGACAAATCGGGAAGGGTAACACCTACACTAACGACTAGGGCACATTAACGATGGTAAAGTGTCAAGTCAAGCATCAAGTAAAGGGATCTCGACTATATATAGTCTGAAAAAAGCTCCCCACAGAGGGGCTACTCCTTTCTCCTGAGAAAAGGGGAAATAAAAAGCTCTCTCCTTATGTATGAGAAGATAGAGAAATAACTGCATGAGAATGAATGTAAAGCTACTTTCTCATGAATTAATGAGAAAGACAATGTTTAATCTGAATAAGATCTATCGTCTCCTTTTTCATCCTATATGCAATTGTCGCCATTAATGCTTCGATCTGAAATTAATTATGTTTGGCTAAGATGTACT
Organism: Nicotiana noctiflora; assembly: GCA_032618575.1. Classification (NCBI taxonomy): domain Eukaryota; kingdom Viridiplantae; phylum Streptophyta; class Magnoliopsida; order Solanales; family Solanaceae; genus Nicotiana; species Nicotiana noctiflora. The sequence goes on from JASVEL010007320.1 coordinate 28,782, forward strand.
CCTTCATCTTTGATTGATTTTTTCAAAAAGGTTTCCATATCTTTTGAATCAAATATTTACCTTTAAGTCTTGGTGGCTTGTTCTTATCACGCAATACACCAGATGCTAGCTTCCATTTTATTCATCTTGCAATTTCCTCATTATTCTTTAATTACTAACTCAAGGTACCTAAAAACATCATTACCACGTGAGCCTCCTAAATTATATCACTAGACTTGCATTTCAAGTATTTTATTTTAATTTTGCTTAATCTGAAATATTTAGACTCTTGAGTCTATTTTTAAACCTCCAGTCTAGCCTTAGCTCCGTCTCCATCTTGTCGATGAATGTTATGTCTCTTAATAATCTGTATTCGAAAATATATTCAAAAGTAAAAATGTTATAAAAACATAAAGGCAAAAAAATAGAATTATTCCGAGCCACTGAATTCACAGTGTTTTCTTAAGGAACTTAGGCCTCATTTGTTTGCACTTAATGGAGGTCTGAATCTTAATTATTCAGATCTTAGATATTAAGTGCCTTTGTTTTGAAAGTCTGAATCTTAATTATTCAGATCTTAATCATTAAGTGTATTTATTTTTTTTACCTCACAACCACTTAATGGGTCTGAATAGGTCTGTATGATTAAGATCTATAACAGAGACTTAATTTCATTAAGATGCTATCACATATTCATTATTAACTGCTGTCACCGCCTACCATTATCAACTACCACCATGTCACCACCACCACCATACTCAACCACCACCACCACCCACATCCCCCCACCACCACCTCCACCACCATCACGCCACCATCATCCTTAATCATAGCCTCCATTATCGACCATCACCACCTACTATCCCCACCACTCCGACCACCATCGTTCTCACCCGCAATTAACACTCATCCGCATCAACTATCACAACTGACCAC
>JASVEL010007321.1:0-103522 GCA_032618575.1 Nicotiana noctiflora
TTTTGTTCAAAAACCTAAAAGCAGTCTATACTATAAGCAGGGGCAGAGTAGTGGGTCTAAGGGTGGTATGTGGGCCGGTTAGACCCGTTACCGGCCTAGGCTCACGAGTCCAAATGGGTAGTGGACCTAAACGGGTCTAACCGTTTAGGACCGGGATCGCGTGGGGGTAGCCTTCCAGGTGGGCCATGCCCGGGACCGGCCCAGAATACACCCTTAGCTCATTTACTGTGTTTATTCAGTGTTCTTCATTTGTTGTTCATTATCATCCGTTAAAGGCCGCCCTTGATGTCCTATATCGTTGAGCTCGAGGCCCTCTCTTGTGACCACACTAGTTTGCTTATCATTTCTTGCTCATTTACACTTAGCATTATTCACATAACAACTAATATTAAGATAAATTACGTATTTTTAGAATCACAAATCAAATATAATTGTTAATACCATTTTTCAAGATAAATAGTTTGGCGTCCGCCGTAGGGCTAAAAACAATAGCGATTGTTTTTGTGCTAGTTTCTGATAACATATGTTATTCTTCACACTTTTTCTTGTCAAAGATTTTTTATTTCAGGCCAAAATATGTCTAGCACACAAAATGCACCTGCTTATGACAGTGAATGACTTGGAGAAAATAGCGGCACAGGGCTTGATGTACCACCTATAAACCCTGAGGGAGTGCCAAACGTGGAGCCAGTTTATATCAACGCTCTAAAAACAGAAGCAGGCGCAGATCCCGTAAGGAATAGCCACAGGGAAACCCAGGCTGGAGGCTAAGCACGGGGAATGAAAGAAGGAGGAGTTAGACTCCAAGTGATATTCGAGATGCTACAAACGCTTCAAGTCGCCATTGCCCAACTTCAAAGTCAGAACAGAACCCCTAACACTGTCGAACCAGTAAACATGCAACACGAACCACTGCTTGAAAAACCCGATCAAAGCGGCTCGGGGACTGACCCCACAATCCTGAAAATGCTCGAGGAATTGACTAAAAGAATCGAGTCGGGAGAATGAAGATAGAGGCTAACGATAAAAGGTGGAGACTTATAACTCGAGGGTCGATAAGATCCCAGCCGCACCCCCAATTCTAAAGGGTGTAGATTCAAAGAAGTTCATGAAGAAATCATTCCCATCAACTGCGACCCCGAAGCCCATCCCAAAGAAATTCAGAATACCGATATCGCGAAGTATAACAGGACCACGGGCCCCAATGAGCACATTACCGCTTATACTTGTGCTGTAAAAGAGAATGACTTAAAGGATGACGGGATTGAATCTATCTTGCTGAAGAAATTTGGAGAAACAATGTCGAAGGGGGCCATGATATGGTATCACAACCTACCCCAGAACTCAATGGATTAGTTCGCCATGTTGGTAGAATCTTTTGTGAAGGCACATGACGGTGCCATCAAGGTTGCTACAAGGAAGTCCGATGTCTTCAAGATCAAACAAGGGTATAAGGGATGCTGAGGGAATTTGTATCTCGCTTCCAGATGGGCAGTGCACGACTTCACTCAGGACTTGAATGAATGAAGCTCGATAGCTTCGAAGCAGCTAAAGTAAAATTTGATAGAATATCCCGTCGTGACCTGCGTGGATGTGCACAACAGGTATCAATCGAAGATCATGGTCGAAGACGACCAATTGGTAGCCCCTTCTGGCTCATTATATCCAAAGATTCCTAGTAAAGGAACAAAGTTTTACAGAAAGGGAGTCGAATTAGGCAAAGAAAGGTATCAACCATACTTCAAAGGTCGAAAAGACACTTCGAGAGGGAATATACCTCGAAATGATTGAAGAGTAGTTCGAGACCAAAATTCCTGGGGACTTATGAGTAAGATCGGGTTTGACAGGCATTCAACATATTGTAAAAATATTGTTACAAACTCTTTTTGCATCATTCAACATATTGTAAAAATATTTAACTACTAGCAACAATTAAAGATGCAAATGAAATAGTAAATAAGAGAAAGAGTTAGAGGGAGTGCACCGAATTCGGCAATAAATGAGCACTTGATGATTTCGTAACTCCAATGTTACCACGAAGAAACGTCAATTGTTCAAATTTTAAAGTTCAATTGTTCACACTTCAAATAATAAATACTACGATAAATTAAATTCCAAAAAAAAGAAGAACCAAATAGTTGATTGCTCTTTTAGTGAAGATTGAAGGCGAGAGGATATGAGAATTGAGATTAAAAATTGAGAGATGAGTTAAGAAATGAAGAAGAGAGAGGTGTATTTATAGTTTTTCAAAGGATGGTTAATTTTTTTTTTTTTAAAACCCAAAAATGGGCTAAACATGAAATTGAGCCGTTGGGCAACAGCCTTAATGTGAAATGGACTATTGCCAACGGTCAGATGTTAAGGCCCACGCTTAAAAAAAAGTCACTGTTATACCGGTCTGGGCTGGTTAACTGGATGAACAGTGTTATGCGTTGACCGAATTTGACCGACCCGATTAACTAGTTGTCAAAATGTGAACGGACCACACCCCCTATAACCCAGCCCTACCCAGCCTCCTTGTATCAGTCCGGGCCGGTTCCGATTTAAACCGGTCTTATTGTGAAAATGCTCAAATTGATGTTTATGAACGACGTATCACTGATGTTGTCACACGACTAATGTCATTGTTATATGTTTCGCTGATTAGAATTAATGTTAGTTGTACGAGGCACACAATAAAACTTCTCCACATATTAGTATGATATTATCTTCTGTCAACATTATTTGTCTTTTATAATTTTTGCACACTTATAGCGCTTTATATCTCTTTTGAAATATTTGTTTAAACTATACTATCGTTTATCTCTTTCTTAAATTTTCTCTTAATTAACTAATACTTCACTAACTGAATAAATAACACAAAGTTGGACAATTGTTTCATAACGGATAAGATCTATTTTTGAATATTCTACTGCTAAGAGGTGTGATGATTGAGATTCTTCATTGATAATCATTGGTTTCGGGCGAATCCTAGGTATAGAGAACTTCTACGATAGAGAACTCATACTCCTATAATATGCATACTTGGTATGAATATAAATTAGTCGAATCAATGAATATCAAATATTTGATGGTTAATAAGAAAGGGAATATTCTTATCTCAAAAACTATGACTATAATAACAGGTTATTACAGGTGAAATATCAAACTCCCATATCTCAAATCTTTACAGCTATTACTTCCTCTCTACTCTCCTTCTGAAAAAGAAAACAGTGCTGGCATTGACAGACCAATAATATGATTATGCCATGTGCCTCCCTCATATTGGAAACTCAATCTGCAAAATCATGTCTAGCACAACTGTGTATATAAAATGGTCCAGCATAACTTTCTTTTAGGCTGTTGATAAGAATATGGTCCACCAAAATAATTCAAAAAATAAAATAAAATAAAATGACAAGACTTTGTAATATAACAGTGCATAATTGCAATGACAGCAGATTCACATTTCATGAGAGTGTATTATGAGGATTCATGTGGCAACTAAAAAAGGTCACATTCTACCAAACTGGGCTCCAACAGCCATTTCAACTTTGATGTCTATGCAAGGAACAATCACCTCTTTCATTCATTTATTTTTACTCATTTTTTTCATAACCGATTATTTGCATTTATCAGTGAAGGTTTTTATTAAGATAAATATATTTCTAAATTATAGGAAATTAACCAAAATAGTCACCCGTCTAATTTCTTAAAATAAAAATAGGCAGTGTATGTATACTATATGTCTAATTCATATATAATATATATACTCTATGTACGTCTAGTAAAAATAAATAGTAAATCTTGCCAGCTATTTGTATAACATATAATCAATATATAATTTGTGTACATCAGCTAGAAAAAAAGTCAAATTCAATATATATATATATATATATATATATATATATATATATATATATAGGCTATTTAGGTTAATTCTTCTTTTCTTTTAACCACAACTTTCTTCCATCTAGTAGTTTCAAAAAGAAGGTATAATTAGAGATAAGAAGCTCTAAAACATGATAAAAATATTGGAGAAAAAGAAAAGGGAAAAGTCTGGAGAGTTGTTAGGTGCTGTATACTGGGGGCCAAATTTGATAAAATGTATATTTCTCTAATTAGTTAAATTGCTGTTCTCAGCCTTATCATCATATTCTCTCTGGCTTCTCATCCTTATCTTAACATCATTCCCTCCAGCGTCTTTCTCCAAAACCCAAAACCAAGTGTTCTCTTGCTGCAGAAAATCAAGAAAGAAAGACTATTTTTGTTTTCTGTAAAGCTTTTCATATATAGCCATGGCATTTGCAGGAACCACACAGAAGTGCATGGCATGTGACAAAACTGTTTATCTGGTTGACAAATTAACTGCAGATAACAGAATTTATCACAAAGCTTGTTTCAGATGCCATCACTGCAAGGGCACTCTCAAGGTAGAATTCCTAATATTTTTTTCCTTTTCATTAGAATCGTTTTAAGGAGTCTTGGCTTAACCGGTAAAGTTGCTTCTATGACTAGGAGATCAAGCTTAGCCGTGGAAATAACTCTTGCAGAAATGCAGGCAGGGCAAGGCTGTATATAACTTACCCTTATGATCCGGCTTTTTTCGGAACCCGGTAAAGTTGCCCACCATATGACCAAGAGGTCACGGATTTGAGCCGTGAAAACAATCTGTTAAGGTTGTATACAAATGTCCCTTGTGGTCTGGCCTTTTCCGGAACCCCACGGATAGCAGTAGTGCACCTGACTGTCCTATTAAAATCTTTTCCAAGCTTGGAACAGAAAAATACTGCAGTTTTCTCATGTAATTCTTACTTATAGATTCTATTTGTCTGTCATGGCAATCCCATAGCCATTTTACAGAGTTTCATCTACCTGGCAATGGAGATTTTTTTGTTCAGCTTAAAGTAGTTATCTTCCTCTCCTTCCTATCTATACAAAGGTTGCAAGATCCAACTCCAATGTTCATTTTCAACTTGGATTGGAAAATTCAGCAATCACATCATGCAAGTATTAATATGATATAACCATGTAACTTTCTGTAAAATGGTCTCAGAATAGGTTTATGTGACTTGTTTAGAGTCAAATTAGATACTAATTAGTGTTCTTCAATTGGCAGCTTGGCAACTACAATTCCTTTGAGGGAGTTCTATACTGTAGACCACACTTTGATCAGCTCTTCAAACAAACTGGCAGTTTGGATAAAAGCTTTGAAGGTAGAGGATAACATGGATAATTACAAATAACATTTGCTAAACAGAAATTTTATTGAATATTCAAAATATTACAGGTACACCAAAAATTGTGAAACCACAGAAACCCATTGACAGTGAGGTAATTGACAATGAATGCTATAGTTGATTTTTTGAAACAGTAACCACAAATAACTGACACAGAATATGACACTTCACTTAGTAAATGCTATTACAATCTTTGAAACAGAAACCACAGGTAGCTAAAGTGACAAGCATGTTTGGTGGAACAAGAGAGAAATGTTTTGGCTGCAAGAAAACTGTCTACCCAACAGAAAAGGTAACATCAGCAATTAGCAATCTTTTTGTTACATAAACCAAAAGTTCACAGTTTAGCACTGTTTTTTATGCTAATGTTGTGCAACACATATTAATGATTGTGGGAATAGGTATCAGTTAATGGTACACCATACCATAAGATCTGCTTCAAATGTAGCCATGGGGGTTGTGTAATTAGCCCTTCTAACTATATCGCACATGAGGGGCGCCTCTACTGTAAACATCACCATATTCAGCTTATCAAGGAGAAAGGCAACTTGAGTAAGCTTGAGGGTGACCATGAGCTGAATTCCGCAACAACAACACAAGTTACCACAGAGTCATAAACAGCCAACCAAGTCGATTACTCCTCAGCTTTCCACAATCATGTCTTCCTTCCGCAGCCAATGTTTTCTCTCATATGCTTCCATTACTTTGATGCTGAACTATATATTGTCTACTTCTGTGTGTAGATTTTTGACCTTTGTTTCTTGTGCTTCACTTGTATCGTGTGAATGTTGAATGAGATTGAATATAACACGGTTTTGATGTTGCATAGCATTCTTCCCAACCTCAAACTAGAGATGGAATTCTTTGTATTAAGTTTCCCATTATCAGGGCAAGAAGAGACTACCTCCACATCATAGACACTAATAATTCAACACAAGGCCTTGCAGAAACTTTTATAGCTGTCACTTCTCCATTGCCTGTTTATCAAGGCTAGAGTGGTCTACCTGCTAGTAAAACAGTACAAATAGTTATTAACTGAAAAATAAACTAAAAAAATAAAAAATTCAACAACCTTACCAAGTTTCTCCATTAATGTTGTATTTTGCACCCTGCTTGTAGAATCATTCCGTCACCCACCTTTCATCCTTTCCCCTACCTGATAATTTTATGGATAGCTATACATTATACCATTAGCACTCTGGAGACTTGACAGGTGGAGAAAAGCAAAACTGTTTGGTAAAAGAAAAAGGCAAAAAATTGGAACAAGAGGCTAAAACAAAACTTCATATATAGAAACAAAAACACAAGTTTTGTGAAGAATTAGGAAACTCACTAGCCATTCAATTCAGGAAGTCCTTAAGAGATATATGAATATTTGGTGAGAGTCATGGGACAGAGGTTGCCAGTAGCTAACAACAAATTACAATCAGCACTGTGGGGAAGGGAATAAAGATGTAAAATGGCACACGTGCGATAAAAACTTTAAATGCTGATGAATGAGTATGTCAAAGCTTCAATATGATAGATGAAGTAATCAGCTAAGCATCTTTACACCATCGACATGCGAAAATGAAACTGAGAGTTCAAAAGGGAAAGTATGAAGAGTAGGAAAAGAGTTCTATCCATTCAAAGAAAAAGAAGCTTGAAATACCTAAGTTTACATTGAAATCAATTTTTTATTGTCACGAAATGTAACAACAAAGCCAGAATCTTGCCGGCATCAAGAACCAACTAATATGTACAAAGAATATAAATAGGAAATTTCCTTCTGCACTTCTGTTTGTCTGACTAATGTATGCAGCAAGATCAATCACTAGAAATATCTGCTGTGTCAAATATCTGACCATTTTGAGCAATATGCTTCAAGTCTATAATGTAATTGTCTCGCAGAAACCCATATCCAAATGTCCCATTTTCATACTGCCAAATCCTTCCCTCCGCCTGCCTAGGATTTACAGTGCTTCCTGCCAAATCAGGAATAACCAAGTCGTAGCTCGAGTTCATGCAAAGCATGCGCAAAACTACTCCTTTGTCAGAACTAGGCAGAATCTCACATGGGTCATCAGCTTCAGCAAGGGGCCGAATATGTATGCGACTCTCATATATGTTTTCTTCTTCTGAAGATAAAGGCGACTCAATGAATGTGGTATTTGAAGTCCAAAATACTGGGGCATAGGCAGAGAAAGGTTTACATAATTCCACAACCCTTCTGCAAGCAATACCACCAACATCATCATAAGAGACAAGGAAGAACTCCAAAGTCATGTTGTCACAGAATCCCTGCAGAAAAGTAAAACCAAAATATCAGATAGGTAGGATTTTTGCAGTTAAACATGTCCAGATGTTACCATTCAGCAAAAGGGAAGTACACTGCATGTTCAAACTGGCAAACTGAATCCCCTGAGATTCATGCAGTTCATCATAACTCAATGGAAGTAAACCATGAGGATGATAGGATGATGTAATAGCATACGCCATAAAAATGCCCAATAAACAGTTAGATATCTTTAGGGTAAGGACAAGAAGGGATACAGAAAGCCCTACAGCTGAAAAATTCCTCAGTAGAGACAGTAGGACACTTAAACCTTCAAGCAAAATCAGCATTTAATTCAAATGTACAAGTCCAGATATATGTATTGGTTGAGAAATTATTACTCAAATCATTTTGGGTTTCAAAAGTAGAAGTTACCCTTCAGGTTTCAGTATGAGATACTTGAATTTCTTATGGTAAAAAGGCATCATTAGTAACAAGGTCAAATGCTGCTTCTTACTGAAAGGAATAAACTGGTTAACAGAAGAATCACAAACATATCACTAGTAATCACCATACCTTCAGGTCATTATCAGAAAGCACAATAAGGCTTCTGGTAAAACGAGTCAGAAATCAGTCCTTCAAGTACTTAATGGTTAGTGGCATCATAATGTTATAGAACTAGAGCTATGTTTATTAAAGCTTAGGGGGTTTGAAGCACAGTTACTCTATCGGTTTGCAGCTAGGCTTTCAAAGGCTAATATTCAATGCACTTCTAGTATTAGTCCTATACATCATGCCCTTACACTTAACTGAAGACTAAAAGTACTTTATGATCAATTCGACACAATATGTGCATGAATATTACCCGGTTAACCAAGAGGGACAGTTTCACATATCTTGGGTCGGTAATTCAGGGGAACGGAGAGATCGATGGGGATGTCACCTACAGGCTTGCATCGGGAGTCTTTTGTGACAAAAAAGTACCACATAAACTCAAAGGGAAGTTTTATAGAGCTGTGGTTAGACCTGCCATGTTGTATGGGGCGGAGTGCTGGCTGGTGAAAAACTCTCATGTTCAGAGAATGAGGGCTGTGGAGATGAGGATGCTCAGGTGGATGTGCGGGCTCACCAGGTTAGATAAGATTAAGAATGAAGTTATTCGGGAAAAGGTGGGGGTGGCCCCGGTGGATGAGAAGATGCGGGAAGCGAGACTCAGGTGGTTCGGGCATGTGCGGGGGAGAAGCACCGATGCCCTAGTGAGGAGTTGTGAGAGGCTGGCAGTGGTTGGCGCGAGTCGAGGCAGAGGAAGGCCCAAGAGGTATTGGGGAGAGGTGATCAGGCAGGACATGGCTAGAATGCGAATTTCCGAAGACATGACCCTTGATAGGAGAGTCTGGAGGTCTAGTATCAGGGTTGTAGGTTAGGGGCTCCTAGTATTTTTTGAACTTTTTTCCCGGGGTTGGGGGGTTTGGTAGGGCTCTCTATAGATAATTTGTGTATTGCATTGTGCCCCTCATAGTAGTTACTGATCGATATTACTGCATGCCATTTTATTTATGGTTTATGTTTAGATAGTTATTTATGTAATTTCTGTTGGAGCTACTAATACTTTCTTGTTTTTATTTTTGTTTTTGTTTTTCTTTTCCTTCTCCAAAGCCGAGGGTCGATTGGAAATAACCTCTCTGCCCTTTCGGGTAGGGGTAAAGCCTGTGTACGTATTACCCTCCCCAGACCCTACTTTGTGGGATTATACTGGGTAGTTGTTGTTTTTGTTGTTGTTGTTGTTGTTACCTAGTCAATACTACAAAGTTTTCCTCTTTACTTACTTTTACTTATACTTAGTCAGCCTTTGGTTACACCTTAACCTGCTAGCTAGTTATCCCTAGAAAGTTTGATGCTTTACTTATACTTATGCAAGTCATTAATAACAAACCAAAGGCCAAACTTTAATGGGAAAAAAAAAGGAACTGCTGATAAAGATCAAGTTTTGCCATAATATATAAACAGAAAGAAGCAGAACAAGACCTTCCACAAGCCCTGTAAAGGCCTGGCTGGTATAGGCGAGCAATTGACGATTTTCACATAATGTTCCGGCTCCCACTTCCTTTTCCCCTGCCTTTCCTTCTCCTTCCTTCTCTGCCTCCTCGATGACCCGTTCCCACCGGGACTCGTCTTGTTGGCGAAATACTGATAAATCTCGGACATCAACCTATCTGGCAAGCTTCCAGGGGAACCACATAAATCCTCATACTCCTCTCCCCTCATGTTCCCTGAGCTTGAAACTTTCCTGAATCCTGCTCTATTCTGTGGAGAATTACAAGAATACCCAAGTGCACTCCCACAATTTTCTTCCAGAACAACATGAGTTTTTCCCATGAAATTCACATTCACCTGAATCAATTCACTATCCCCAAAACCCAAATCATCAAAGTTCATCACATTTTCAGATAACAACTCAACCCTCCCTTCAGGATCGAGATAATTGACAATTTCACCCTTAGAGTTAAAACCCATCCATAAAAATGGCGACTTTATCACTCCATAAGTACAATTTCTTGCGGGTTTGACCCTTGAACCAGCTATATAAAATGGACCCCACTCAAAAAAGATTAAAGGGGAATCAGTATCAGAATCAGCACCACTGAGGCGCCAGAATCCAATGAGATTCTCATACTCTAAAAGGGTACTGTAAAGAAGCTTATATGAGAATTTACCGTTATTAACCCATTTGTTAATATAGGTTTTGGATCCCCATTTGCGGTGACACATGGAAAACCAGAGTCTTGGGTCATCACGGCAAAGAGAGACGAAGCGCTTTGAAGTGCAGGCGAAATTGGAGATATCTAAAGGGGTGAGAAATGAGAGGATACAGAGCTGCACATCTTCTGGGAAATCAGTGAATGATAAGGAAATGGTGTGAATTTCATCTGTTTTTGCCATTTTCTTCGAAATTGTCGAGATACTTGATTTTTGTTATTGATTTAGGGTTTGAGAAAGAAGATTGGATTTGTCGAAGTAAACAGATTTGGTTGAACAGAAGATAAAACTAGGAGAAGATTTTGATGAGGGAATGATGCTATGTGTGAAATGGAATTATTCCCTTTTGATCTGTGATTCAAGATTATGCTGATAATAATAATAACTATCAACGGATTCAGCTGGAAAATTAAACAAAAATATTTACTCTATGGAGTACTAGTAAAATGGCAAAAACTTACCCTGGTAAATTAGATTTAACAGAGTAATGATATTAGAGCATGTTGCTTTTTTTTTTTTTTTAAAAAAAAAAATAGCAAATATTAGAGCATGTTGCTTATTTCGTTTTCAATTGACCAACTATGTTTTAAAAGTTACGTAATTTGATAATGATATAAAGATAATCTATTTTTTTCACCTAATTACTTAATTTAAAATAGTATAATGTAAATTAAAGTAATTTCATAATATAATTATGTCGCCTAGCTTTATCTTTTTAACTTTCTTCTTACAATATTGTGGAGGTGGTGAAATTGTAGTATTGAAACACCAACATGTCTTATTATATATGCGAAATTGCCGGACGTTCTATTATACTCCCTCAATTAACTTTTAAGAACTGCGGACTTTTACCCTTCCCCCAACTCCAATCCAAAGAAACAATAAATGAAATACGTATTTTACAATGTTACATATAATAATAAAAGTATTTCCAAAAGTCTTGAAAATGATTTGGGGAATGAGTAGTTAATAATAATGGTACAACAGGAAAAAAAGCTTATCTTTCTCTTAATAATAGGCTAATCGAAGTACCGATCATGTTGTCCCTTTTACAAATAGAAGAATAATAACACAACTACAAAGTTGAAGTAACATTGCTAGAAATTAATGAACTGAAATAACATAAGATCACCTAGAAGAAAAGAAAAAAATGAAGTGCATTTTGCAATATTGATCAGTTTTTGGGGAAGAAGAAAGTGCAAATGAAGTGCATTTTGCAGCACAAGTGGAAAGACACATTGGAGGGTTCAAAACACAATCATCAGTTTTCATCTCGTTAAGGCAATTACTTGTGCATTCGAAAAAATTCTCAGCTGTAGACGATGTTGTTATAGAAAGAATTAAGAATGCTATCACGGCTAGAAACGCTTTGCCCTCCATTTAATTTTTGGGAAACTGAGATACACACTCTTCAAGTGATAGCTGATTTTTTGCATACCTCTAATTAGGTATATAAATTAAGAATGGGGCTCCAAGACAATTTATAATGTTTATTTTTCTACGCTTAATGTGTATTACATGATTTAACCACTCACTATTTGATCATTTATATTGTGTGTACACACCAGATTTTGAGTCCTTTGATTACCAACCTGAAGTTCATGTTAAAGAGTCAAAAGGTATGATCCGACGTTTAATATCACGAGTGTTGTATTTTTCAAATATGTGAAACAAGAGGTAGTAACCGCAATCCGCAAGCTCATGTTAAAATTTTTAAAAGACATTAAACGTAATTCAACGTTAAATCACAAGTGTTTTATTTTTTCCCTTCAAATATCTGAAACGATAGAGATAGTAGGAGAAGTAATGTTGGAAACTAAACTAAGATTAATTAGAATTTTCAAAATTGTCTAGGATTTGATATTTGGTAGTTTATTCAATTTATGTCTAGTTAGATTTTGTTTATCAATTTTATATTGGAATATGTTTTTGGTTTTGTAATATTATAAATATGGGTGCTATGTAGCGGCCCGGCAGGTCGTTTCATGAGTTACCGCTCCGTTTCCCCATTTCTACTTTTTAATGTGTTGTTCAGCTGTATTTCATCGCATCGTGTTGGTTAGTTTGGATTCGGAGTGAAATGAGACCTTTTAGTTGGAAAAGTCAATCGGTAATTGACTTGTGAGTAAACGATCTCGAAATTTCATTTTTATGAGTCGGATAGCTTCGTGAGGTGATTTGGGACTTAGGAGCGTGATGAGAAGGTTTTTTTGGAGGTCCGCGGTAAATTTAGGCTTGAATTGGCAAAATTAGAATTTTGGCTTTTTCGGTTGGTAGTGAAAATTTTGATATAGGGGTCAGAATGGAATTTTGAAGTTGGAGTAGGTCCGCTGTGTTATTTGGGATGTGTGTACAAAATTGTAGGTCATTCAGACGAGGTTTGACAGACCTTTTGATCGAAAGCAAAATTTGAAAGTTTTGAAATTTCTTAGGCTTGAATCTGATGATGATTTGAAGTTTTGATGTTGTTGTGAGTGTTCCGAAGGTTGGAACAAGTTTGAATAATATTATGGGATATGTTGGCGTATTTGGTTGAGGTCCCGAGGGCCTCGGGTGAGTTTTCGGTGGTTAAATGATCAAATTCTTATTTTGAAAGTTGCAGATTTTCCTTCAGTTCTGTTGCAAAAGTTTTTTCTTCATGATAGCGTGAGGAGGCCCGCGATCGCGTAGAGCAGTTGTAGAGGCAGTCTAGGTTGTTCTTCGCGTTCGCGTATTTGGGGTTGCGATCGCGGGAGTTGTTCAGGTAAAGCATCGCGAATGCGTGGGTTAACTCGTGTTCGTGTATGGTTTAGTGGACCAAAGCTGGGGCCACACGTTGTTCATCACGAACGCAGTTAGTGGTCCGTGATCGTGTAGGAGAGAGGGACAGAACATCGCGTTCGTGTGAAGAGGGTCGTGCTCGTGTAGAGTTATTTCAGGAGTCAGCGAAGTTGTTCTTTGCGATCGCGAGGCTCTTTCGACGATCGCGATTAAGAAATTTAAATCCCTGGGCAGAATGTTTAAATAGCCATCATCGTGAATTTTAGGCCATTTCTCACCATTGTTGGCGGGGTTTGAAGCTTTTTGAGAGGGATTGAAGAGGGAATCGAAGGGAAACACTTAGAGGTAAGATTTTTGAACTCGATACTTGATTCTATGGCATTATTTCACTGATTCGGCTTGAAATTAATGAAAAATAAGCGTTAAATTTGGGAAAATAGGGCTTGATTGTAAAGAGTGTAAATTGGAAATTTGAGGAGCCATTTGGGGTTTGATTTTGATGTTCTTGATATGTATAAACTCGTGGGAGGATAAGAATTCTAGTGATGTGATTTTTTTCAAAATTCGAGACTTGGGTTCGGGGGTCGGGTTTGGTCAATTATGGAATTTTTGAGTAAATTTGGTTTTCTTGCATGGGCTTTGTTCCTTTAGTCTATTTTGATGTTATGATTCTGATCATGGATAGATTCGAGGCGAGTTGAGGCCGATTCGAGAGGCAAAGGCTTCACGGGCTAGAGTTTGGACCGGATTAAGGTAAGTAATGATTGTAAATATTGTCCTGAGGATAAGACATCGTTGTGCTAGTTTGAGGTGACGCGCACGCTAGATGACGAGTCTGGGGTCGTGCATCGTTGGGATTGTGACTTGGACATCCCGTACGATTGTTAAGTTGCGTATTTGATTGAACACTGTTTAATATTATTGTGTTTTGGAAAATATTACTTTGTTTGGGGCTGAATGCCGTGTTTAGGCCTTGTGCCGACTGCTTGGGCCCTTAGGGGATTTTTGCTACTGTTTGCTCACTGTTTTGATAATCTTTACACTCGTCATACTATACTTTCACTGATTTCATAACTCGAATTCTATTTACTCCTTTTGATTTTATAAATGATATATTGAGCCGAGTACTTGTTTTACCGTTAGCCCGAGGGGCTTGAGTGAGTTCTGAACGAGTGAGGTCGAGGGCATGTGTTGTGAGGATATCATGGGATCGGGCTGTGGGACATAGCATGTTGTACTAATTTGTGATATATAAGAGGCCGAAGGCCTCATATGTTATGCCACGAAATGGCTTATGTTAGCGCTTGGGCTGTAGGAGCCCCTCCGGAGTCTGTACATCCCGAGTGAGCCCGTGTACCCAGTGTGTGTGATATGAATTGCCCGAGGGCTGTTGTTGTTTCATATTATCGCCCGAGGGGTTGATTACGAATGATTGTGAGGTAGCCCGAGGGAATGGTTCTGTTTATATTATACCCGAGTGGCGGTTTATGGTATTTGTTTTGCCCAAGAGGTTGTTTATGTTTCTATCCTTTTACTCACGTTTTTCATCACTCGTTTGAAACTATTGAAAGATGTTTTAAAAGGTTTTACTGGACTGAGTTATTTTTACGAGTTTTATTACTTTATTGTATTGTTCTGAGTTGGCGTATTCACATTACTCCATGCACCTTGTGTGCGGATACAGAAGTCTCGATTCGAGATAACGAGTGCTGATTTGCCTTCCAGCAGGTCTCCGGAGTTGACTAGGTAGCTGATTGGCTTTCGCAGCCTAGTGCTTCTCCATCAGCTTTGTATTAGCATTTTTTTCCAGACTATATTGTCCTTTCTTATTCCGAGACGAGTTATAGTTTCTCATGACTGGTGACACCCCGATGCCAGGATGTATTATAATTTTCCGCACTATTTAGTTTAACTTATATTATGGGATTTTAGCTAATTAATAACTTAAAATGACTTATTATAAATGTATGGTTTGTTTTGGGGTTTGTGTTGGCTGACTAGTTTCACGATAGACGCCATCACGATAGGGTCAGTGTTTTGGGTCGTGACATGCTATTACTTATTTTTTGTTGTAGAGATTCAAGAGTTTATGAGTTGTGAAAAACTCTCCTACCAAGTTCTCTCCCTAGTTTAATTAATTTTTTCTATATAGCTTTTGCTAAATTTCTTGCTTGTGCCTAAATTATTCTTCGGGGTATTTCAATCCTTCAAATAAACATCTCTCTCGATGACGTTTTAGAAAAAAAAAAGTTATATGATATAGACCCAATTTTTTGACTTAATTATCTAGGTTTCAAAAAACAATAATATACCTAATATTATTTCACACTGTGGGGTCTGGGAAGGATAATGTGTATGCAGATCTTACCTTCGGCTCAAGAAAGCATAAGCACTACATTAATAAAAATATAGACAAGAAGGGACAATATCAAAAAGCCATATAAAAGCATAATAAAAACAAAAAGACAGTAAGGTGATCAACAATGAAAGAAAATAATAGTTAGTCATAAAATTTTTCTACCAACAGAAAGCGAGACTGCGTGCCAATACTACTGTTATGAACACTCTAGACTACTTACTCTACTACCCTAATCATCGACCTCATATCTTTTTATTAAGGGTCATGTCCTCGGTTAGTTGAAGCTGCACCATGTCTTGCCTGATTCATCTCTCCCCACCTCTTCTTTGGCCTACCTCTACCTTTCTGTAGGCCCTCCAATGTCAATCTCTCACACCTCCTCACTGGAGCGTCTGTGCTTCTCCTCCTCGCATGACAAAACCAACTAAATCGTGCTTCCCGCATCTTGTCCTCAATATAGTCTATACCCACCTTGTCACGAATAACCTTATTTCTGGTCCTATATAACCTGGTGTACCCATATATCCATCACAACATTCTCATCGCTGTTACCTTCATCATCTGTACATGAGAGATCTTGACCAGTCAACAACCCCATACAACATCGTTGGTTTGACCACCACTCCGTAGAACTTAACCTTAAGTTTCGGTGGCACCTTCTTGTCACACAAAATACCAGAAGCGAGTCTCCATTTCATCCATCCCGCCCCAATATAACGTGTGATATCTTCATTAATATCCCCATCCCCCTGAATAGTAGACCCAAGGTACTTAAATCCCTCTCCTAGGGATAACCTGCGAGTCCAGTCTCACCTCTCCATCCTCTCCTTGAGTCTCGCCACTGAACTTACAACTTCAAGTATTTTATCTTGGTCCAACTCAATTTGAAACCTTTAGATTCCAGGGTCTCCCTCTGTACCTCTAATTCCGCATTCACACCATCTCGCATCTCATCAATCAATACAATATCATCTGCAAATAGCATGCACCATGGCACCTCCCCTTGGATGTGGCACGTCAGTGCGTCCATCACCAAAACAAACAAAAAAGGGTTGAGTGACGACCCCCGATGCAACTCCATCAACTAGAAAAAGGTATAAATCCACACCCACCATCCTCAATCGAGTCTTTACTCCATCATACATGTCTTTAATCAACTTAACGTAGGTAAAAGTACACCTTTAGCCTCTAACATCTCCACAACATCTCCCTTGGAACTTTATCGTACGCTTTTTCTAAGTCGACAGACACCATATACAAGTCATTCTCTCTCTCTCTCTCGCTCTCTCTCTCTCTCTCTCTCTCTCTCTCTCTCTCTCTCTCTCTCTCTCTCTCTATACTGCTCCATCAATCTCCTAACAAGGTAGATGGCTTCTATAGTCGAACGTCTGGCATGAACCCAAACTGGTTCTCGAAAATAGATACACTCCTCCTCACCCTTAGCTCTACCATTTTATCCCAGACATTTATAGTATGACGAAGCAACTTGATACCCCGATAGTTATTGCAATTTTGGATATCACCCCTATTCTTATATATAGGAACCATCGTGCTCCACCTCCAATTTTTGGGCATCTTCTTCGTTTTAAAAATGACATTAAATAACCTAGTGAGTCACTTCAAGCCTGCCTTGCCCATACTCTTTCAAAACTCCACCGAAATTTTATTTGGCCTGGTCCCTTTGCCTCTGCTCATCTTACACATAACCCCTTTAACCTCATCAACCATAATCCGCCTACAATACCCAAAGTCATAACGATTTCCGGGGAGTTCCAAATCACCCAGTACAATGCTTCAGTCCCCCTTCTCGTTCAAGCGACATGGATGTAGGTCTGCCATCTCCGACGAATAAGCCCTTTATTCAGTAAAACTCTACCTTCTTAGTCCTTGATGCACTTTACTTGATCCAAGTCACTCTCATTCCTTTATCGCGCCTTGGCTAACTGAAAAACCTCTTATCCCCACCCCGGCCCTCGAGTTCCTCATACAAATGACTAAAAGCTGCAATCTTAGCCACAGTAATTGCTAGTTTTGCCTCTTTCTTAGCTAACTTATAATGCTCCCTATTCACCCTCTTCTCCTCGTCTACACTTTCCACTAGCTTCAGATATGCTGCTTTTTTTATTTTCACTTTTCTTTGCACCTCTCCACTCCACCACCAGTCTTCCTTGTGACTACTAGAGTCACCCGTTGAGGCCCCTAATACCTCACTCGCAGCTTCCCTAATACACTGTGCAATCCTAGTCCACATAGAGCTTGCATCCCACTACTCCTCCAAGCCCCCATAGTCACCAGCTTGACCCCAACTCCTGGGCTTTAGCTTCCGTCAAGGCTCTCAACTTTAACATATGTTGGATATACATCACCCCCCCTCCTCTTCCTCGTGATCTCAAGGTCCAGACCAGAAACCTATGAAGGGTCTATAGGTTCTCACTCGTGATGACCTTAAAATCTGTGCAAAGACCTCTATCGGACTTCCTGCAGAGTAAATAATCAATCTGAGTCTCATCTACTAAACTCTGGAAGGTGACCAAGTGCTTCCTCTTCTTCGGTAAACTCAAGTTTTCTATCACCAAATTAAATGCTCTAGCAAAGTCCATCAAAGACATTCCTCCTTCATTTCTATCTCCAAAACCAAATCCAATGTGCACATCATCATACCCCTCAGACGTCGCTTCAATGAGGCCGTTGCAATGACCTCCTATGAAAAGCTTCTCGGTATGCGGATACCATGCACCATCTCATCCAAATCCTCCAAAAACGCCTCTTGACTTCCTTATTCAATCCTTCTTGGGGTGCTTGCACTGAGTATGTTCAAAGTAAAACCTCCAACAACTAGCTTAATAGTCATTAGCTTGTCATTCACCCTATGAACCTCTACTACTAGTTCACGAAGATCCTTATCAACTAAGATACCAACCCACTTCCTGCCTTCACCCTCCCAGAACACCAAAGTTTGAAACTGCCACATCCCGCACCTTATATCCTACCCACCTAATCTCTTCTACATAAGCTATATTAATTTCCCTTTTCTCGAGAATCTTCGCTAACTCTACATATTTTCTAGTCAAAGTTACTATGTTCTAAGACCCCACTCTCCGCTTAGTAGCTCCCCTAGACCTCTTACCCCCTTACCCCCTCCCCCGCGTTGACACCCCCAAGGACAAGACGTTACCCTACCATTGTTCACCAAAAACATTATAATCTAGGAGTCACTACGCAAGCGTTACCCCGAAAATGGGCGGCAAAAATAAAATGAATTACCGAAATATAATCTACCACTAAAGGTCGCAAAACAAGTGAAGAAATAAAATAAAGGAACTAACAAGAACTATAATCTATAACTAAAGGTCAGAAAAATAGGTGAAGAAAAAAAATAAAGTAATTAACGGGAACTATAATCTACTACTAAAGGTTAGAAAGACAGATGAAGAAATAAAACAAATGAATTAAAGGAACTGTAATCTATAACTAAAGGATATAAAAACAAGTGAAGAAATAAAACAAAGGAACTATAATCTACAAATAAATGATAGAAAAATAGGTGAAGAAATACAATACAAAGCTAAAGGGGGCTATATTCTACAACTTAAGATCACAAAAAAATGTGCAAAACTAGAACAAAACTACCGGGGGATATTTGAAATAAAGATGTAAACAAGTAACAAGTATGCAAAGCTATTGCTAATCAATTAATTTGACAATACTAGGGCAAATACTAACTAAAGATTCAAGAACAAAATAGGCAAGCAAGGAGATACAATTACACTAAAATATCAAACTATTAAAATATCAAGACAAGAGAGGAACAATAGTATCTGGATTTGCATCCCTTGAAGTTCATGAAAACTTGCAGTGATGGATTGCAACAAGCAGGAGCAATACTCTATGTATTTTTCATTCAAATAGGAAGAAGAAACTTCGAATATTTTTGTGCTTTCTCCGGAATTTAGACCAACCAAGAAATCTAAATGAGAAATAGATGGAGTGGAATCTTGGAAGGGCTCAATAGCGGTCTAGGACTGGTGTTTGATGTTGAATACAAGTTACGCCCAAAAATGGTGTTTGATTTTGAAACAACATTCCGTGTAAATACCACGGAATACGTAAATATTCCAAAAATGAAAAGTTCAACGCAATTGAATTTTTTCTTTCGAAAATTGGAAGTAACTAGCAATGTCTGCTTCTTCATTCATATTTTTTGGCGATTTGCATAATCTACTTTTATTTTTTAAATTTATCACATAATCTCCTAATACATCTTCCCTTTTGATTTTTCTAGAACAGTCCGGTGTACTAAGCTTTTACTATGCCTGCATTTATACAAGAGACTATTTCTATCGGTCGAGCCTGTGACTTCATTTTTCTAGTGATGATGGTTTTCATTTTAACTTGAAAGACTGTAGATAAATATTCGCTCAACTACTTATTAGTTTGTTTTTGTAAATACTTTATCATATTAAAAACTTTTTGTTTGTGCTTTTTTTCTTTTATGTAACTTACCACAATGCATGTAAGTAAATCTCTACTAATTAAACAAAACTAGAGGAATTTCACAGCTCATTAATTCCTTGTAGAATAAAAGATAACACATGAGTCTTCTTTCCTCCTCATCACAGGCTATTAGAGGAGAGCATACTAATTTAGGGGTTCATCTTCAAGTTGCCTATAATGATATTATACACAGGTTTTAGGCTGTAATCTTAACAACAGCTTAACACAAATAACCCCAGAAAAAGATTTCAACATTCCTTCTAACAAATGGTTATCCTTCACATAACATTATTTGAAATTTTTTCAGGCATCAATGGCACTTGACTTGGACCTTCTAAAGTCTTTGCTCCTGCAAGATTGTTCGCCTGATAATGATTTACTGCCATCCAAAGGATCTTTCATTTGTCGCAACCTCAACGATGATTTTCCAGAAGTCTTGTGATCAGCAACCTCAAACATATGATTCAATGAATCTTCTATATACTCAGGTGAAGAATAGGATTTGACATGTAAAGAAGACGCGAAATTGTTTAAGAAATCGGTATATGCAGGCACGACAAGCTTTACAGTAGCCTCTCTCATTTGCTCTCTCAAGTCTGAATCAGGTATGCGATAAAAGCTTTTATGCCTTTGAGTAATGTCATCAAATCCTTTAGTAAACGCCTCCATTTTCCCTTGTACCATAGCAGTAAGTCCATCTTTATCAACTCTTTTAATATCCTCTTTGTCCATTAGCCTTACTAGAGAACCCCAAGCTTGTTTTTGATATGAATAAGCTGATTCTTCAGCCACAATTTTGTATGTCTTTTTCATATACTGATCTCCCATCAGCTTCCCGAGTTCTGTACTTCTAGTCCTCATGTAAATGTACCAATAAGTGTTCATGACAAACACGTGAGGCAATACTTTGTCTTTATACCTTAGTTTTTTGGATTCAATATTCCTCCGGATGGCGTCCATGATGTTAAACAAGGCATCTTTCAGCAAGTTTTCATCCGTTTCGGTTGTTGAAAGTATTCCAGCTTTCCATATTTGTTCTATCTTGAGAACTCTGACCATTGTCGCGCTATAGGCATCCGTTAGAAGGTATTTAAGATAGTTAATAGCGTAACGAACAAGTTTTGGAACTGAACCATCTTGTGGAGGAAGAACATCCTGATTAGCCTCAATCTGAAGGCCTAGCTCGAAGAAGACTTTGGTTGATGAATGTACAAGCAGCTTCTCCAGTTCTCTGTATCGCGACCAGATATCAGCACCAGCTTCACCAGCGAAAATCTCAGAGAACTCGGGTTTTAGGCTTTCCAATGATTCAAACATATCTAACAGCTTGAACAGCTTTTGGGGTTCTTTCTTGCTTCGTGCAACCCCTTCCCCGAATCGAAAGAAGACAGCCATTATCTTGTCGGCGATCTTGACAAAACACTCTGGCCATATTACTCCATCCATTATTGTCCCTAAAACTTGGTAGCAGAGTTTCTTTTCTGATACAAATACATTTTTGATAGCAAGTTCAAAGTGCTGGATCCAAAGAGATATTGCTGTCTCTAGGCTCTCCCATTCCATCTCATCGATTTCATCTGGACTGTATGTTTTTAGGTACTCGGGGTTCAGTCTCATCAATGCTTTGGCTGCTCTTCTATACCTTACCTATGGGATAAAGCAGAATACCATAATCATTATAAGTAGCCAATAGCTGTATACATCAAATCTTAAGCCATTGAGCAATCTAGAAAGCTGTTGGATTGAACATATAATAACCATCATCAAATAGTTTTGTTGACTAATTCTTCATCAAACAATCTAAGAGAATATAGACATTGGATCAAGAAATTTCCTATTTAACTTTCACTTTCTTAATCCATGCTTACCAAAATATGTAAGAAGAGTAGATACAGCTATCAGTGACAAACCAAGTTAATACCTATTGTGTGCGATGAATCAGGTGATACTCAGAAGAGGATAACTTGGTCGAGAATCAGGTTTAACAATGTAAGCCAGCTAGCACAATATCAATGATAAACCAAGCTAACATGTATTGTTTACAGATGATATCTAATAAGCCAAGTTAAAATGAGGATTTAAATCAGGTTCCTTTAGATCCACTGCTCTAGGCTAAGTAAACACTTGAAAATGTTGATTGGCACAAGGAAGAACATAGTCGATTGTTAGATTTTAATAATCTAAGTCTTCTAGCACAAAACTCGTCATCAAGGAATCACTAATCAACATAAAAATGAAGCTTAAGCCCGTATAAAAGTCATCTAATAAACATATGTTACTACAAGTTATAAGTTTGATTTCAAAGTCTATGTTTATAGGATAGCCACTTAAAGTAGTAAACACATGCAACGATTGAAGACATAATTAAGTAAATAAAAGTGTGTTCTGTCTAACAAGCTAAGCCTTCAAATGAGGTGATCACACAAAATTTAGCATATAGATCGACAATCACAGATATCATATTAGTACCTATTATATAGTAGTAAGCTAAATGCTGCTAGAAATAAAAAGAGACATCCCTTACCTTCACAAAAATATCAATGCATATGTCAAGACAGTTATTTGCAGCCAGGGTCTGTGAGATTTTAGTAAGCACTTGAACCTCTAATTCACTTCCTAAATCTCTTGGCAACATTTCAGCAGCAACATCATCTTGATCAACTTTTCCCTCCATAAAATTCCTATGCCTCATCTTATTCAACAAACTCTCATATTCATCTTGCAAATTCAATAAAGCATCATCAAACAGCCCATCAAATCTCATAGCATCAACTTCAGTTTCACAAAGGGATTTAAGGGTAATCAAAGTTTCCCTCAATCGACGCGTCCTGAACTGATCAGTAGCTTTAGTCCTACTTAAAAACTCCACAACTTGTTGCAATTTTTGAATAGCTGGCTCACACTCTTTGCTTATTGAATTAATAGCTTCATTCAAATTCTCCACTGTGTCTACATACTTGATCAATTTCTCGAGCCTTTTATTCGACGATTTTTCATTAGATAATTTAGAAGCAAGGTCAACAAGTGTACGCTGGAGGGATTCAGAAAGTTTGAAACTTTGAAGAAGTGAAAGAGCTGGAGAAATTGCTCTGTTGATTCTTGTATCAAGGGCTTTGTTAGCAATTGAAAGAGATTGTAAGGGAGCTATCCTTGTAGAAGCAATGGATACATTTTCTTGCATACCATCAAATTTATCTTCCATTTCTGCTAAGCTTGTTTCAACATTGAATGAGATTTGAAGAAGGTTGTTGAGATGAGAACAAGCTTCTTTAAGTTTTACAAGCATTTGATCATCTTCTTTTAGCTCCTCCATTGACATTGTTTCAGTAGTTAATATTCCAATTTCTGTGGGAGCTTTAACTGAATGGAACAATGGCAAAAGAGGAAGAAGACAAGAGAGAAGATACCGATGACCACGTCTCGAAGAGAACGAAACAACAAATGGCAATGAGCAGGAAGATACATATGACAATAATTTGGACATTCCCAATACAATTTGCCGTTCGATCATATGTCTTTGCTTGTCCGATGTGAACTTTCGACAAAGTCATCTTGAAAAAGTTTAATACTCATCTTGCCTCTCACTTTTGATGACATTTTACTACTTCTTTTTCGAACAATGTAACATGAAAAAGTTGCTTAGTGGTAACTATACAAACAGAAAAAATTAATTTTGTCTTACTATTATTATTTTAAGGGAGGCCCCTCCTTATAAAAAGGGACCTCTCCGTTGTAAAGGGTATCAGTGTGATCATTCAATAATACAACTCTCTCATTTCTCTTATTTTCTCTCTATCTCTTGACTCTCACGAACAACTGTTCACAAGTTCATTTTCTCACAATATTAGATCTATCATAACTATATTGTTCTTACACCTCTAGGCTTATTATATTTGATTACTATTTACCCTTTCATATTTTTGATTGTTTTAAGCTTACAAAGTAACGTTTAACTTTTGAGCCAAATAATTTGGCGCCGTTTGTGGGATTTTGAGAATCAAAATCATAGTATCCACCTAGAGATCAGCCAACCATATTTATCCACATCACACGAAAATAAAAGATGGTCGAAAATAACACCAGATCAAAAGCTATAATGGGATCACAGCCAACCTTCTTGGTCCTCTCAACGAGGCCAGTGGAGATGCCATCATTAACACAACCCCCCGCACGAGGTGCGGAGATCTCATCTTCCCCCTTCGAGGATCCAACGATCTTGCACGACAAAGGAGCTTCCACGTCTGATGTCAAGGAAGCACCCTCGGTGGTTAAAATGCTACTGGAAGAGTGGCTAACAAGCACCCTAAGTGGCTTGGTTGAGAAATCACCACAAGGCAACGTTAGGCCTGTGCCACGGTAAGTATCACGGCTGTCGTGGGCGAACATGAGGAGACATGAGTAAATAATCAACCCATCAAGGAGCAGACCAGTGATGGTACGCTAACTGCCATCCAAAGGAAGATGGAGGAGATGGAAAACGAAAACAAAGCACTCTGCGGCCTAATGAAGGAACACTAGGAGAGGACGGAGCCCCCAAGTTGCTACCAAAACGCAACATGGGAAGGTTCATAGAGCAACCATACTCCTGAAGAAGTTGCCCCCTACTCTATCCCAAAAACCTTCGAGATGCCTCCCTATTTGAGGGTGTACGACGAAATCACAGATCCCAAGGATCATCTGATCCACTACGTCACTGCCGTGAACGGAAACGACTTATTGAAAGAATAAGTACCGTTAGTGCTGTTGAAAAAGTTTGGCTAGATGTTAACAGGAGGGGCCTTGA
The DNA here is from genome assembly GCA_032618575.1 of Nicotiana noctiflora. Taxonomy (NCBI): domain Eukaryota; kingdom Viridiplantae; phylum Streptophyta; class Magnoliopsida; order Solanales; family Solanaceae; genus Nicotiana; species Nicotiana noctiflora. The sequence continues at coordinate 24,627 of JASVEL010007321.1, forward strand.
CATGGTATTCCCAGTTGCCTGCTAAGGCAATATCAACATTCGAAGAAATGGCGGATAGACAGGGATGGCTCGAGGGCGACCAAGAAGCTACTGAGCTGCCTCATGAAGTATTCCCCTACCAGGTGGGAGGAATCCACAATGTCTACTGTGCCGAGGTACCAGCAGACAAGGATGATCGCAATGGGCCAACTTAATGGTTGACAACAATACACTCCGAAACAAAGAGGGATCGGCACAATGAGGGACGTCGAGAACAACTCCCATGACATCAGTCGTGCACCAGATCCTCCCATCCATCGCCCAGACATACAGACGCGTTACAGCGACACGTCGCCCCACTCCGAAACGAATGAGTTACACCCCCTTATTATCCGCACATAACTTTTGCGTGTCTCCTTCAGAAATAGTGTACGCACTGGAGAAGCTAGGCACCAAGGTGCAATGGCCACAGAAGATGAAGTCAGACCCCGCCACAAGGAAATCAAATGTCATGTATGGGTTCCATCAGGAACGGGGACACAAAACCGAAGACTGCATAGGCCTACGGCAAGAAGTAGCCAGGATGTTGAACCAGGGATACCTGAAGGAGCTACTCAGCGAAAAAGGAAAAATCAACTTTGCAAGCGGACTAGAACAATCTCGTGGGCTGCCAAAGCCGCCTTCCCCAACATAGACGATAAACATGATCGCCGGCGGCAGCAATGATTCAACAATCAACCATGTCAAGTTCGCCAATACACACAGGCTGAAGCGGACCATCACCCACGAATGGTATGATGACGTCGAAGGTAGTATCGCCTTCGATAAGTCTAATGATTACGGTTTTTCTTTCCCCTCACTATGATTCTTTGGTTATTACTTTACGTATTATTGATACGGATGTCAAGAGAGTCATGATCAACGATGGAAGCGGCACCTGTATTATCTACCCAAGGGTCCTTGCACAAATGGGACTCGAGGATAGGGTAATACCGTGCTGTATAACACTAACCGATTTTAACAATGCAGTGGAACGGGCGTCCGGAGAAATAACAATGCCCATCCTTGCGGGAGTAGTCACGCTGGAAACAACTTTCCACATGATGAACCAGGAGACGACGTACAACGTCATCATAGGGCGCCCATGGATACACGCCATATGAGCAGTCCCTTCAAGTCTTTACTAGGTGGTCAAATTCCCTACCCCATGGGGAATATAAGTATCAGGGGAGAGCCATGCACCGCACAAGAGTGGTACAAAATAACCCAAGATTGTTCCACACCCAACAACTAAGAGGGGCAAGTGCGGAGGCATAGCAATTAGCCGTGTCGGGGACTAGAATCGACCCGACAACGAATACCATCAAAGATCCTAATGTAGTGGATGCATATAAAATGACAGACGAAGACCTCGATCCAGTCCAATTAGACAATACCAACCTAGCAAAGAAAGCATACATCGTCCACGGCCTCACCGACCCAAGTAAGTATCATGAATTCCTAACTAACTATGCAGATCAATTTGCTTTTTCCCATTCAGATATGCCAGGAATTTTGCGAGATATTGCCTCTCACAAGCTGAGCGTTGATCCATTGCATCCACCCATACGGTAGAAGTCTAACCATTTGATCATATTGATCCCTTGAAAAGCTTACATTTTGGTTACTATTGCCACCTTGGTTCTCTAAATCTTCTCCTTGGTTTGAAACTGCATCTGATGTCATGGTTTGTATACCAGACACAGCATTTGCTATAACATTTCTTCCTTTGTTGCTCTTGGGATACTGATTGTAGTTGTTTGAATTATAATTTTGAGTTCCTTGTCGATTAAACTGTTGAGTATATCCATAAAGCTTAAAGCATTTCTCCTTAGTGTGACCTTGTTTCTTATAGAAGTCACAAAGGATCCTAGGTTTGTTGTTCACTGAGAAATTTGTTCTGAATGGTCTTGGAGTTGTAATGCTGGTGTTCATTGCACTGGACTCGAAGTTCAACTGGTTCCTTGGTCTAAATTCTCTTCTTTTTTTCCTCCTGTGCTAAAAGGGCAAAAGCTTGTGCCATTGATGGCAATGGATTCATCATTAAAATACTTTCTCGAATTACAGCGTATACCTCATTCAAACCCATTAGGAACTGTATGAGCCTCAACCTTATTCATGTTTTCTTTTGCACCACAAGTGCACTGACAATTGCACACTGGCTTAGCACTCAGATTCGTTAACTCTTCCCACAACTTCTTCATTTTTGAGTAGTATCCAGTTATATCCAGCACTCCTTGACTCAAGTCATTAATTTCCTTTTGGATTTGGTATAACTTTGCCACGTTTGTTTGATCATAACGATCTTCAAGTTCTCTTCATAATTCAGCTGAATGATTCACATATTCCACGCTATCTACAATTTCCTTTGCAAGTGAATTCAAAATCCATGAGGTTACCATATCATCGCACCTCTCCCACTGCCTAAAATTTGGTGAGTTCGAGTTAGGTTTTGCACATTCTCCAGTGATAAATCCTAATTTGTTTTTAACAGAGAGGGATCCCAATACACCTCTCCTCCATGATCGATATCCTAAACCATCAAAAGGCACTGGAACCAAAACTAGCCTAGGGCTATCAGAGGGATGAATGTAAAATGGACTACTCACATCGATTGCCGATTGAATTTCTGCTGTTGCTACATTCGTAGCACTTGCATCACCTACTGCCATGATTGTTTTATTGCGAGATCAGGATCAAATAATAAGGAAGCTCGATTGAATGAGATAATGAGAACACAGAGGTTCTCAACTGAATGAATTAAAAAAAAACGGAAAAGAGCCTTAGCTTCGATCGTGAAGAGATTGATGAGTTGTGATCTGTGATTTCAATGGATCGTCTTCTCAAAAGAGCACTCACTCTGATACCATATCAAACTTGAGGATGCACGAGCTCAATGAGCTTCACAACCAACAATGGCGGAAGCAGTTACATGATCTAAGGAAAGAAAAACATTTCTGATGATTGAGGAGAGAAAGTTATCTCATTATGTGTTAGTTGCAAGTATATATACAATCACCAATCTAATGACAGCTAAGCAACTAAGTGAGCAATTAACAAAACTTCAACTATCGCCTAACTAACAAATGGAATGAACAGTACTTAACTAACTATAACTAACTACTGGAACCATAAGTAACTATTGGAAATAGAAAAGGAAAAAGAGGAGTACAATGGTAATTATATTTACAATATAAGCTTAACAGTTTCTTATACATCCTTTTTCATCCAAATAAGTAGATAGGTCATACCTAGAGTTCTTCAACAGAGATGGTTAATTCCTTTCCTGGACAGTTTAATGGGTCCGAGGATAGACTAACTTTCGCTGGAAAATTTTGAACATTGCATCTTCAGGTCATTATTTATTCACCTGCTAGAACTGCAAGCCAAGAAGGCTCTGGAAAGGTTGGAAAGTGGAGAATAAATTTGTTGTCCGCACAGAAGTATCCTTACCTTTTTTTCATGATAAAACAGTTACATTTTATTCTCTGAAGACATTTCAGTTTGGATATTCAAGTATTATCCGATGCAACAAATCCTTGCAAATGTGTAGCTGTGTATGAGAGAACTTTTCTCTAAGTTAGTTTCTTTCTCCAACAATGCCCTGTCTCTCAAATCTCTGAGCAGCATTTCTACAAACTGCTGCTTTTTTGCTGATAGACATTTTATTTCTGATATCAGTTTTTAATTGATTCTACAGTAGTCAAGCATCTGTTCCTAAAGGTAACACAAAATTGACGAGATTATATATGAGTTCAGAGACCTTCAGAGATCTTTGAGGTTCCTATGCTGACTGCTCCTTATTTTGTTTGATTGCTTTTTAATGTTACAGCAATATAATGCTACCAGCAGTTTAACCTTCTGTAGTGACCTTTTGAGTATTTCAATATATATACACTGTTAAGTGTTAAATAAATTTTAACATGTCATCTCAGTCTTAATTACTTTTATCTTCTAGCTACCAAAATAGACTTACTATAGGGAGATACCTATTGTTGTATGCATCTTAATTTGATTGTATAGAAAAGTTCAGAGAATTATGATTTCTTACTTTACGTTTCATTTGTAGGTCAAGAAGTTTCATACACCGTTGTTGAAGGTACGAATTTTCTGTACTCCATGTTATCCCATGTTTTTCGATCAAACAGTTATATATCCTCTCCTTCAAAATCATGAGCTTAGCCGTTATAAAGATGCATATTTTTTGTAGAAATCCTGGTCTAAGTTTTGGAAATCGAACTTTTTAATCCATTTTAAGAAAACAATTGAGATTTGAGCTATAAGGAATACCAAAGTGGAAGCAGAAATACTCAAAAGATCATATATTCCTATGATCATGTTGCCTTATTTCCTGCGAACTTGCTTTAAAAGAGTGGAGAAAACTTGTTATTCATTTATACTTTCAACGGTATTCAGTTAAAAGTTTGAGGAGGTGCGACACCTTAAGTACCGCACTTGAATTTATAGGCTTATATTAACCCTTCAGAAAGCATTTTATAATTTCTCATGCTGAATATTCTATACAACTAGAAGCAGCTATTTAATTTGGGACTTCTCTACTTTATTTGTTATTCTTTATAATTGCTTCTCTTTTGTTAATTGTTTATCCCTTTGTGGGACGTAGACCAGTTCAAAGAGACCATGTATTTAAATTGGTATTTCTTGAAATGGAATCTTATGGCTGCCTTGTTTTAACCATTTATCGGACACAATGAATCTTATATATCTATATTTTTTTAAAATGTTTTGCTACAGCCAAAATCATATTCAGACAAAAAAAAAAAAAAAAAAAAAAATCATATTCAGACAACTTCAAATGGAAGGGCCCCCCACCAGAGTCCAAGGGAGGTTAAGGGATATTTTTTTACGTTCAATTTCCGCACTGCTTCGCTGCCTTCAAGAGTTGCCACTTCTGACAGGTGGAAATCCTTTTATCATTGGAATTGTAACACGTATTCAGCCAATACTTTTCGTTTGCTACTGAATTATCATGGTCCAATCGACAAAAGTGTATTACGTTTTAAAACTTGTACTCAATTCACCACTAGGATGTAGTCTGTCGTCCCTTCTGTTTCTTGCGTGTTGAACTAGTAAAATATGTACAGAAAGAGAAAAAGAAGAAAACTAGCGACTTGTAAACTTGACATTGGCACATAGCTTTGTACAGGATCATTGCAGATCTACAATTTTGCATGTCGTACTTAAAGCTGGAAACAATAATTAAACATGATTAACCAACACTCATTTCCTACTCTTTATACATTGCTACTATATTGCATAAGGTTTACTCTACAATATTGACTATATTTACACTTGAAAAAGTGTTTAAATACTGGAAGCAGATTCAGGAGCAGCAGCATCGTCCGTGGTATGGAACCTCCATTCAAAGAGGTAATCCTTGGACTGACAAGCTAACCTCACAGCATTGCAAAAAGCTTTTACAGAATTTTTTTTCCCTTTGTCAGCTCCCCATTCTATCTTCACCCAGCAAGTAAATCTATCCGATGACATTGGCACACTTTTTGAATCCAAGAACTCAAGCATAACTTCCCCACCAATTCTCTTGCATGCATTGCCACGCATGTAATCCAGCCAACAACATTCAGGTTGACCCACCATTTCTTTATATGCTGAATTTGTTAACCTTACTTTGTTATTCGAGTCTGATATAACAGCCGGCAAGGCCTCTGCTTCAACTTCTTCCTCCACTTGCTCTGGTTTTTTCACACATTTCTTGTTAGTTCCACCATCTGGAGCTTCCTCATTGATACACCCAATTGAAATACTAGACCCCACTGGACGCACTGGACGCGGAGTGATAACACCAGGGCTCTTAGGACTAGTGGATCCTTGCATTAATTGTGGCATGAAATCTAATTCTTCAGGGACATCAGCTGCTAAGTTCAAATCTATCCCTCTTTCCTCTCCTGAGCTTTTCTCCACAAGCAGAGGAAGAGTTGTAGTAGTACAAGAAAGAAGAGGGAGTGCTATTGAATTTGCTGGAGTTGTGACAGGGGTACCCAAGCCACATTTAAGAGGGACAAGATTTGGGATTATAGAGAACTGAGGAACCGCATTTGGTCTATGAGCCATTACCTGATACTGAGGAAATTGGAGTGCAGGAAGGTAATTAGTCCTGGCTCTTTTCATAGTAGGGGGACCAAGGGCAGTTCTTCCTCTCTTCCTAGTCCTTGTTGGCCTTGCTTGCAAGTGAGGCCATACATTCCTCAAGAAAGGAGATTTGTTAATATTTGCTGGCAATCCATTAGGATTATTTTCAGAAACAGGACTTGTTGGAACCTCTGGCTTTGGTGCTATAGGCCTGTATCTAGCCATGATCTCAGCTGTTTTTGAGGTTGAAGGGTAAGGATTCAAAGTCTGCATCATCATTTTGATAAAGGAGAAATTTAAAACTCCTCTTAACAAAAAATAAAAATCCCAAAGAGGAGAGAAGGTAAGGGGAAGTTTAAGTGGGAGTGAGGTTTGATGTATATAAGCCAATGAGTAGAGGGCAAAACATGAAAGAAGAGAAAAGAAACAAGTGACACTTGGAAACATACGGTGGGTACGTGTTTGAGGAAGTTAAAGAAAAGGGACATGTGGGATTACAAGAGGGTTTTGAACTTGCATGCATGCTTTACACTTATCACATCCTAAGCCTTTCACCTATTCTTCTCCTTCGGTTTCAGAAGAGAAATGACACCTTTTTAAAATTTTCATTGATTACCATTTACCCCATTAGTAGATTCAGATTCATGCATCTGTTCACTTTTTTTTGTTCATTTTTTTAAGGATGGATTCATGTACAAATATAAAAAGGTTATAACGGATGAGAGAAAGAGGATAAGGAGCTAGCAGCAGAGGGTGCAGTGAGCAACTACCAATCAGGCGGTGGGCACTCATCTCATTGCACCCAAGAGGCAAAAAGGCCTTTTGCAGGACAACGCGGTGTGGACGTGGATCTCATGCATGCCTACACGGCTACACCTATTTGTTGCTTTTGCTTTTCTCTTTGCCCTTTGAAAAACAGATTCAATTAGTACTACATTAACTCATTTTCGCTATTTTTACAACAACAACCACCCAATATATTCTCACAAAGTGGCAATATATTCTCACAAAGTGGGGTCACCCAATATATTCTCACAAAGTGGGGTCTGGAGAGAATAATATATAGACAGGTTTTACCTCTACCCGAAAGGGCATAGAGGCTATTTCCAATCGACTCTCGAGCGCAGGGAAGAGAAAGACAAACAAAAACAAAAATAAAAACACAAATAACATTAGTTACTCCAGCATAAATTAAATTGCATAAATAATTATCTAAACATAATTATTTTTACTAAGTACATTAATTATTCACTTTCAAGGTTATTATTATTCTCTATCAGTAAACTTTATTTTATGACTGTTTGATAAGTATAGCAATAACTTAAATATTTTTTTATAATAAATATGTACATGTGTATATAGTACAAAATATATACTTATCATCTTTAAACATATGATATCATGTCATTTTATAGGAAAGTATCATTAAACAAAATTTTTAAACAAGGAAATTGTGTATCCTTTTGAAATAGATTAAACAGTGATATGTTAATGAAACCGAGGAAGCAAGAGTTTGTAATTCTGGTTTTCAAGTGGATCAGATGTTGAAGGGAGAAAAAGAAAACAATCGAGACAATGTGGTACAAAATTGTATGGTGGTTCAATACTGTTAGTAATTTACAAAATATCCCCTGGTTCTGATTTTTCCGCTACGTTTCCTCCAAATGTTTTTGCTGTCGATGAAGAGAATTTTGGTGCGACTGGAGGACTGGGTTGGTGATTACGCGAGGATGTTACACGTGCCACTTGACTGAAAAAGCTCCTTATTATAACAACTAGTGATTTTGCCGCGATCATAAATATAAATAAATGAACTTTATAAATTTCCTCTATAAGGAAATGCATAAAAATGTCACTCAATTGATAAAAATTATCTGCTTATATCATCCGTTCAAATGTCGCTATTTTCATGCCACTAACGGTATATTTTTGGCTTATTCATGCTACTGTTCACTAATTCTCATATTTGATTTTTAAATTATAATAATTACTCCCTCCGTTTCAATTTATGTGAACCTATTTCCTTTTTAGTCCGTGCCAAAAAGAATGACCTCTTTCCTTATTTGGAAACAATTTACCTTTATGCAATGATTTATAACCACACAAAATAAAGGTGCCTCATTTTACACCACAAGATCAAAAGTCTTCTCTCTTTTATTAAACTCCGTGCCCAGTCAAATGGGTTCACATAAATTGAAACGGAGGGAGTATTTTTTTGATCCCACTTTTTCCACGTGTCTTTATATTATTGAATCTTCTTTACTTGACCTTATATTTCTTTTAACCATGGTTATATATAACTAATCAACTCCAACCCGATAAAATCCAACCACGTAACACAAAACTAATCCCTATCTCGATGAACAGCTCCCCTCCAATCCCAAATCAGCAACCCTTTACACAATCTAAAATTTAATTTCTCTGTTATCATTCGGAAATTCTTAATAGGGTTTAGTTCTATTGTTAATTACGTTTCCTCTTCATTGTAACAGTTTCGTGTTAACTCTTGAAAATGTTTGCGGGGTCGAGCGACTCAAAGAGGAAGTGTCGTTGTTGATTTGTACCAAACATTTTACGGCAACGACTCTATGATATGTGGGATACGTTTTTACAAGTGTCCATTGCCCGAAGCAAGTATAATGTACATTATGCATTCTATTTCTTTATGGTGTAATATTTTATTGGGATATAATCGGTGATTTTATTGTGCAATGATTTAGCAGAAACAAGGTTGTGGTTATTAGGAATCAGACAATTTTGAATTTTTTCCGCGAGCTGTAATTGTCAGGAACAGTCAAAAGAGAAAATTAGAAGCTTTTAAAATTGAACGAAAAAGGTTGATGAAAAAGATCATAACCAATTTTGAAACTTATGTTGTTACTGATGCTAAAACCATAACAGAGTTGAGGAAAAGATTGGATGCACTGAAGTGTCTGTTGTTGAGGACATCTCGAAGATTGTTGAGTTTAGGGGAAAAGTATTCCGGCAGTTGATTTTGTTGTTTGCTTGCGTTATTGTGTTCATGGCGGCATGTGTTGTGAAATGATCTATGTTATGATCATTAGAATTCTATAGTTTGGTCTTTTGTTAGGTATATTTTTGTGCTATGTAAGTTTGACTTCATGTAACAAAAGAAGAATTTTCTCTTCAGGAAAGGCTTCAGTCTTTAGTTTTGTTGTGCTAGTAATACTTCATATTATGATCTTTGCTTTGTTAGTTCTAGGACAGTCCTCTTCAGGTCATGCACACTTTGAAGTTGTCTCCAGTAACTGACTTCGAAGCCTCAATACAACATATAAGAGTCCAATATGAACATGTAACACTTTAGTATAAATACATCGTCGACATTTAAATCAACTGATAATACGAAACAGAAGCTAAACCAAACTGATCATAACTGATCATAGTTTGCATATGAAATAGGACCTAAACTCAATTGATCGTACCCGACATATGAAATAGAAGCTATACCAAACTAATCATAGCCTACATTTAAATAAGATGTCTAACGTCAACTGTCTTCAAAATACATAATACTAAAATCTAATTGGTATTTCAATGTAACAACAAAAAGTCAAATAGTCAACTAGTTTAACTTTAAATATCACTATGTTTAACGGTCTAGCTGCATAATTGAATATTACAAAAACTTAACCTACGAAAACAAATAGTAGCTTAAATTGCTTGTTTCAATCATTTGCTGGTTCTCCCTGGCTATTCTTTGCCTTCTTGTACTTTTTTCTAACTTCTGCTTGAAGCTGGCTTGATGTAATTACTGATTTTTCTATTCAAGTAGCCTTTGTTGGTGAATAAGGCAGGTTTGTTGATATTGTTGCACCCGTTTCATTTCTAGTAATTGAATCCTTCCCGTCTCATGGTTAGTCTTATATCAGTCTCAGATATAACCATCGGCCTAATTGATGGGTCTTCATAATCTCCAATATCAGGTTCATAATTATTGTACTCTTGTGTTTAAGCTTGACTATTAAAGACTAATTGTTGAGACTGTTGTATTCCCACTTAAGTTTTAAATAATGCTTTACTAAATATTGAACTCTATCCTATCTCTTGTGTTTCATCTTCTGAAGATGTCAATGTGGGGGTATTGTCCAAATCTTTCCTCTCTTTTGAACAAAGTCCAGCTTCATTACCCGGCCAACCAAAAACAATAGTCAGTACATGCTTCATAAACAACAAGAAATAGTACTATATAAATCTTTACCATGTAACATCCTCTTGCATTATGATTTTCATCACCATACTTATTGCATGTTATTATAATCTCTTTCCTTTAACTGCTCCACTCACCTTTCCTCTTCAAAGCTTCATCTGCAACCCCATTCCTCTGTAATTTGGGGCATCCAACCATCTTGACAATTTCAAGTGGCTCCATGGCTTGACTAGACAGAACTTTATAGAATTACACCCCTCTAACAGGCTGAATTTTATACTTATATGCTAATAAATAAACATGCTTATTATACAATCGGTGCATTTGTGTCACTGGTTCAATCTTCTCATACATCAATGCCTTAATAATATGGGGACAAGGTATCCCAGATAAATTCCGCAACCTGCAGGTATATCTCTTCTTCTCAAGATTCATAGTATGTGTGTCTTTATGAACCATAAATAAATCGACATGCAATAATATTAAAACAATAGCAAACAGAAATGACTACCACAAGAGAAAGAAAACTAATCCTCTATGGGTGGCCCTACCGCGCCTCACCCACCCCGGAAAGGAGTACGAAAACTCTAAAAGCCCCTATCCTACAACCCCGATACTAGACCTCCAAACTTTCCTATCAAGGGCCATGTCCTCGGAAATTCGCATACTGGCCAAGTCCTGCCTAATTACCTCTCCTCAGTATCTCTTGGGCCTCCCTCTGCCTCGCCTCACACCGACCACCGCTAGCCGCTCACAACTCCTCACCGGGCATCGGGGCTTCTCCTCCGCACATGCCCGAACCACCGAAGTCTAGCCTCTCGCATCTTCTCATCTACTGGGGCCACCCCCACCTTCTCCCGAATAACTTCATTCCAAATCTTATCTAACCTGGTGAGCCCTCACATCCACCTAAGCATCCCCATCTCCGCAACCATCATCCTCTGAACATAAGATTTCTTCACCAGCCAACACTCCGTCCCATACAACATGGCAGGTCTAACCACAGCTCTATAAAACTTCCCCTTGAGTTTCTGTGGCACTTTCTTATCACACAAGACTCCTGATGCAAGCCTCCACTTCGACCACCCCTCCGCTATACGGTGAGTGACATCCCCGTCTATCTCTCCGTCCCCCTGGATCACCGATCCAAGGTATCTGAAACTATCCTTCTTGGCTATGGCCTGAGATCTAATCATCACGCTCCCTCCCACTACGCTCGGCTCAGCGCTAAACTTGCACTCCAGATATTCTGTCTTAGACCTGCTTAGTTTGAAGCCCTTAGACTCGAGAGTCTGTCTCCATTCCTCTAGCCTCTCGTTAACACCGACCCTCGTCTCGTCTACCAACACTATGTCGTCAGCAAATAGCATACACCAAGGCACATCCCCTTGAATATGCCGCGTCAAAGCATCCATCACCAAGGCGAACAAGAGGGGGCTAAGCGCAGATCCTTGATGGAGCCCCATAACTACCGGAAAATGGTCCGAGTCACCACCCACTGTCCTGACCCTAGACTTAGCTCCATCGTACATGTCCTTGATTACTCTGATGTAGGCTTCCGGCACGCTCTTAGCCTCCAGGCACCTCCATAGCACCTCCCTAGGGACCTTGTCATACGCCTTCTCCAAGTCGATAAACACCATGTGCAGGTCCTTCTTCATATCCCTGAACTGTTCCACCAATCTCCTGACAAGGTGGATAGCTTCTGTAGTGGACCGGCCCGGCATAAAACCGAACCGGTTCACGGAAATAGATGTCGACTCCCTTACTCTGGCCTCGATCATCCCGCTCCCAGACCTTCATGGTGTGGCTTATTAATTTGATGCCCCTATAATTGTTGCAACACTGAATATCCCCTTTGTTCTTATACAAGGGTACCACTGTACTCCACCTCCACTCCTCCGGCATCCTTTTGGTCCTGAAGATCGCATTGAACAACCTGGTGAGCCACTCTACTCCTGGCTTACCCATGCATTTCCAAAACTCCACCGGGATTTCGTCTGGCCCGGTCGCTCGACCTCTACTCATCCTGCGCAAAGCCACCACGACCTCTTCCACCCTAATGCGCCTGCGGTACCCTAGGTCTCTATGGCGCTCTGAATGCCCCAACTCCCCAAGTTCTATGCTTTGGTCCCCCTCCTCGTTGAGAAGGTCTCGGAAGTACGCCTGCCATCTCTGTTTGACTTGAGACTCCCCCATCAAGGGCTTGACTAGACAGAACTTTATAGAATTACACCCCTCTAACAGGCTGAATTTTATACTTATATGCTAATAAATAAACATGCTTATTATACAATCGGTGCATTTGTGTCACTGGTTCAATCTTCTCATACATCAATGCCTTAATAATATGGGGACAAGGTATCCCAGATAAATTCCGCAACCTGCAGGTATATCTCTTCTTCTCAAGATTCATAGTATGTGTGTCTTTACCTTTTGTGATTTCAAATCCATAGTCTCCATTAAAGTTCAAAGTGCAAGCATGTGATAGTTTCATACATGGTGGACTAAAAATTGCATTCCAGCTCATAGCTTTTCTTTCATAATCTGCAAGCCTTTCTATTACCTTGATCCTTATTGCCTCCAACATCTTGATAATTGACATATGTCTACCATCTAGAATTCATGTATTAAAGGACTTAGTAAAGTTGTTATCCACCATTAGATTTTTATACCATGTATCAAAGTAGGCTCTACACCATGCTTTTGGTGGATAGTTTATCAGGTCATTTGCAGCATCATTTGACATACCCTAAGCTTCAGCAATTTAACTCTTTACATAAATCTTTATAAGACAATAAATTTAGGTCAAACCTATTCTACATATGGATCAACTTCTTACAATACAATAACTATAGAGAAATTATCCATTCACCCTCATAGTTGAAATTTACATCCATTATGCCAGTCATGCTTCAATAAAGTTCATATGCAAAAGGAAAAGAAAACAGAAAATTGAGCGATTAAATCAACATTACACATCGACTATTAAAACAATACATAAATAAAAAAAAAAACCCCCAGACCCCACTTTGTGGGAACATACTGGATAGTTGTTGTTGTTGTTGTTGATAGAACTTCAAAGAATAAACAATGGTTTACATGATATTTATACGGACAAAAACAAGTAACTCACATGCACAATCATCCCCACATAAACAGAATCTATACCCACCATATTAAACCCCACCCACCAAATCGAATAACATTTTTCATATTTGAATATGCTACTAATCTTGATAAGTTACACCGATCTTCCGACAAAATCAAATTATGAAACTACCGTCGACAATAGCCTACCTTCCGTTCGAAACCCTACTAAAACTAAAGACGGATTTTGGGAAAGAGGTTTGTTTGAAGAAAGAGATGACTGAAGTGAAGAAATTAGGGGTTGGGTTAATTAAAAGATTATATGTTATCGGATTGGGCTTGGTTAATTATACATAACCATAATTAAAAAAAATGTAGGGCAAAGTAAAGAAGATCTAGTAATTTAAAGACACATGGCAAAGATGGGGTCAAAAAATAATTTTTATAATTTAAAAATCAGATATTGGAACCGTTAGTGACATCAATATGCCAAAAGTATAATAGTACTTGCATGAAAATAGCTACCTTTTAATTAATGAGTGGAATTGATAGGTCACTTCTATTTGTTGAGTGACATTTTAAGCTTTTTTCGTAATCTTAATTCTATAAGTTGAATATGTAGAATACATTTATAGTTTAACGGTTAGCTCAATTTCACAAAAAATAAAAATAAAATAATAATTAATGGCAACGAAAAGAATAATAGTAAGACTACAACGATATATGCTTAATAATTTCACATACAATCATTTGGTAACAAATCTTTTTGTGGTAAAAGAAACAACAATTAGTATTAAAAATTCATTGTATATGGTTTAATGTTTTCGTCATTCATCGTTAGTAAAATTGGTTGTCATTATAGTTAGCAAAATTTTTGATTTTTTTGCTTCTGTAAATTAATTAATCTCTAAACCATCAGAGAAATATCAATGTTCAATGTGACATTATACTTCTCCATATGTCTCTACATTTCAAGTAATTGTTGAGGAAAAGTTATCTTATTATCTATCTTTTCCTGAAAAACTCTATGCCTTTTCAGTTTAACAGCGATTTAATTAATTCTATCATTTTTTTTCCTTAAAATGGAGGAACAGAAAAAACTTTTCAAGAAACTTGATTCTCTTATACTTATATTATATCTAGGTGGTTTACTTGGACTTGTTCTATGTTTATATTTGATATTAATTTATTAGGTAATTAAAAATTCAAACGGAAATAACACAGAGAGGGGGAGCATGACACCCACTAATTTTCAATTGTGGATCAAGTTAAAATTCCTATTATTATTTTCTTCTCCTCTTTATTTATTTCTTCCACTTCATCATATCATACTATTAAATCTTCAACTATAGTTGGCTTCTAATCCAATTAAAACACTCCTTTTGACCAAGGGAACATACCTCTTCATATATCATCAGAAAGAGTTTACTTCCCAAAGTTTAGCACTATTACGGTTACGTGAGGCTTCCGTGAGATTCTTTGGAAGGGCAACGTAAGGCTAAGTAATAGATATTAGTGCAGTTGTTGTCCGCCAACTGAGGCCCCCTCCGTACTAGACTAGATTGTGAGAAAAACTAATGCAAGAGTAATTGAGAGAACAGAAATGAGAATTGAGAATAAAAGAAAGCTTTATTGTATTAATGAAAGCTATTACAGAAAAGCAAGACGGTGTTGAGGGGGAGAGATATCAGTATATGGAATTGTTGTTTGCTAGAAAGTTTTGAATGCTTGATCCCCTCTAATAATACTTTAAAAAAAAAAAATCCAAAGCTACAAGACTAGAACTAGAATTCGCTAGAGAAACATAATCGAAGTACTTGAAATAAAACTACTCTATTTACAATGAAAATGACTTAGTTTTCTAAAAGGCAGCAACAGGTCCGTTTTCAGCAACATTGTCTTTGGCATCATGGTCTGCGCACGCGGCGTTGTTGGAATCGGCCCGCGGATGGGCGCTAGCGAGGAATATTGGTGGGGCGACAGAGGCACTTGCGCGCTTTTCACTTGGTGCGGCCAAGACCACGGGGCCGTCCGTGGCGCTAGGCGTTGGGAGGCTTTCTAGGACACTATGGGGCGCGCCCAAAGGGTCATGGGGCATGGCTAGAAAGCCACCCATGACATTCTCCCCCACCTGAGTTGACGACTTCCTCGACCCTTACTTGCAAAATAATCTTCAATGAGGCTCTGTTGGAATGTAAAGCAAGATATAAGCAAAGGAATAAAGGAGATATGAATATCCTGCTCATAATTTTATTCAATAATCAAAGCCATATTTATACAAGTATTTATAACTGAAAAGCTCTAAAGAAAAGCAGAAAAATCAGCAGCAGATTATCCCTAACTTCTCGAAAAGGTTTCAGTAGACTGACATGGAAGACACGATGAATTTTTTACCAAGCTGGGGTATCCACCCGGTATGCAACTTTCCCAATGCGCCTCTCAATGGACAAGGGTCCAATATATTTTTGCAATAGGCGAGGGTCATGTACTCCAGCAAATAAGTACCGTTTTGGGATTTTGACTGTCACTTTGTCTCCTACTTGATATTCAATAAAGCGATGATTCTAATCAGCATGCCTCTTCATACACTTTTGAGCTTTGACAAGAAAGCTCCGCGCTATCTCCACATTCCGCTTCCACTCTTTTGAGAAGCTAGTAGCTCGAGGAGACTTAGCCGTGTTTGGTGCATTCACAGTGTGTGGGAGTAGCGGTTGTTGTCCGCTAACAATTTCAAAAGTGCTTTTGTTTGTACTGGAGCTCTTTTGTGAATTGAAACACAGTTGAGCAGCATACAGAAGCTTTACCCAATTCTTAAATACTTAAATACTTTGCAACTCACTCAGCCTTACTTTGATTTTACACTTTAATATAATAGTAATAATTATCATAGTATAATTTATTATTTCGGTGGGGTAATGTACAGTAAAAACTTACTCGCACCGGGTGTTTACACCAAACCAATAGATATATGACGTGTATCTTGCATATGAACTTCAATCATTTAACCATAGTAAATTACATGCATTCTCATCTAATTAAACTAATTAATTATAGTGAATTAATATAGTTTATTGTAAACACCACGTGTGAGTTTGTATTTAGCATAATGTATTGACTAATGAATCTGGATTCCAAATATCAGAGAGGAAATAAGACGTATCAAATTAATAATCACATTTAGTCTTTTCAGAGAATATTGAGGATTTAACATTGAAATTAGTCTTGGAGGGGGCCGTGGAACATGAGGGTTAGTTATTCAGATATAAATCTGTATCTTTCCCTCTTTAAAACTAAGGCATAAATTGTAGTAACGGTAATATACTCAATTAGTTCCATATCAATATCTAATTATAGCAAATAATTTGTAACGGTCACCATTTTTGCTACAAAGGAAAATGTCAAGCAAAGAAATATATAGCGCCAATTTTTTACTTTCTCTAAAAGCAAACAATCTCTAAAATTCAACTATGTCTAGTGGAGGTGGTGAGAATGGAGCTAAAAAAGCAGAGGAATTACATCCTCATCCAATTATGGAGCAACTTAGGAATGTACAATACTGTGTTAACAGCCCACCACCTTTGTGTACGTGACATTATTTAGACAAGACCATATTGTTAATTTCGTCGAAAAAAGATATTTAACTGACTATGATTATTTTATGAAAAATGCAGCAGAAGCATTTTCCTTGGGGTTTCAACATTACATACTGAGTCTTGGTAATATTGTCTTAATTCCTAGCATCCTAGTTCCTCAAATGGGAGGTGGCAATGTAAGAATTTCCTCGATTCCTTAACATTATGACTATTTTATTTTTATTTTTTTTAATTTTTGGACTCCTGAAACTAGCTAATTGATATTGTCTATTATCCTTTTATTGATTCAATTGATTTTGAGACAGTGATCTTAAATTGTAGGATGAGAAAGCAAAAGTAGTACAGACAATGCTTTTTATTTCAGGAGTGAATACATTACTACAATCTTTATTTGGGACCAGATTGCCATTGGTAATAGGTGGTTCATATGCATACTTGATACCTGTTACCTCAATTATCCAGTCTAATAGGTCCTCGGTTCTTCAGGATCCTGAGCTGGTAGTATAACATTTTTATCTCTTTCTCTCTCTTTTCGGGTAGGAGAGGTGTGGGACCATCCAAGATTTAAACTTGATGTGTTCAATCTTTAATGTTATTCACACTGAACACATTTTACTCAGGACTATGTTGCTCGGAATATCCAAAAATGCCGCTGGGTGCGTGTCGAATCCTCCAGAAGTAATATATTTTTGGAGGATCCGATACCGATATTGGTGCAGCAGCATTTTGGAAAGTCTGCAACATAGACTATGGAATTATGATGATTGAATATTTATTGAAATGCTGTGTGTAAAAAATATTGGTTCATCTGCCTCTGTTGGGACTTTGAGTTTTTTTTTTTGGGGGGGGGGGTTTGGGGGGGGGGGGGAGGTTGTCAATTCAGCTGATGCTTCTTGAATTTGTTCTTGCGGCTGATATTGCAGAGGTTTATGCATACAATGAGAGGCGTACAGGGAGCTCTTATTGTTACTTCTGGTTTCCAAATTATAATGGGCTTCTTTGGCCTGTGGAGAAATCTTGTAAGGTGTGTGTAATCTGAAGTTCTTGTTTTTTTCAGTCTTGAGCATGTGGAATATTCAACTTTATTTGCTGCATAACTTCTGCATTTCTTGTATAATTTAGGTTACTTAGCCCTCTATCTGTGACACCACTTGTTACTTTGACTGGACTAGGGCTCTACCATCTCGGTTTCCCATTGGTGAGAATTTTAATCCTAGACTTCTCGTATAATATATGCTTTTGATTAAAATATGCTCTCTGGAAAGATGACAACATCAGATTGCTGAAAACATGTTTCACTAATTAAATATTTTGTATTCCTTATTTTGTAGATTGCAGAATGTGTCGAAGTTGGGATACCACAGTTGATTTTCATGGTTGTCATCACACAGGCAAGTAGTGCCATTCACTATAATGTATTTAAGTTTGGATTTATATGCTTTTTTATGAGTACCTTGTTCTCTTTCATGGAGTTGTTTAAGTTTGGATACTGTAGCGTATTCTCTTTACTAAAGCAGTGATATTGATCAAGTGATTTTGAAATGGTAAAGCCTGTTGAGTAAAGGTAAATATATGAACTTGCTAAAATAATTTGCCGATCAGAAAATCTGTAGTATTTTGGTGCATTGAGCATAAGGTTTAAAGAAAAAAATTTCTAACATATAGCTTGCTCATACGTCGTGATAGTAGTTGTTCACATCATATATCCTCTTCCTACTCGAATTGATTCCCTGAATGTACTAAATTTCTTGCAGTATCTACCAACATATCTCAAATTAAAGAGGCCGATATGTGACCGGTTTGCAATGCTCTTCTCTATAGCAATTATATGGTTTTATGCAGCAATCTTGACCTGGAGTGGTGCATACAAGAATGCAAAGGAAGCAACTTGCCGCACTGATAGCTCTGGACTCATTTCTGGATCTCCTTGGTGAGATTTCTTTCACTTATGTTCACATGGAAATTCCTATATTTTCTTTGTTTAGATGTAACCTTATTGAGTTTGGTTTTAAGAAAATTTTGTTCATTGAACTATTGGGGGTTCAGGAAATTTGTTTATTGCATTTGGATAACTTTTATCATGCAACTCGCATCACTTTATGCAGGATAGATATACCATATCCATTTCAATGGGGGGTTCCTACATTCAACTTTGGAGATGCTTTAACCATGATGTTCGCTTCTTTTGTTGCTTCAGTTGAGGTCTGCTCTCTGATCCTCTACTTATCTCTTTGCTATTGATATGTAACACAGTCTTCACAGTTAACGTTGTTGAAAAACTAGGATGCAAGAAATGATGTTCTAAATTGATTTTGGTGCACTGAGCTTTTATTTTCATAGTAAAATCTAGTCTTGATTCAATTTGAATCTTGTTGCTGTGTAGTCAACTGGTGTATTCCTTGCATCAGCGAGATATGGAAGCGCTACACCAGCGCCACCTTCTGTCATTAGCCGGGGTGTTGGTTGGCTGGTGAGATCAAATGTTCTATCTATATATGTATCCTGTTTGTATCGAATATTTTTATTTACCTTGTGAACTTCAAATTCTTGGCAGGGGATAGGGACTTTGCTAAATGCTGCTTTTGGTTGTGTCACTGGTTGCACTGCTACAGCGTAACCATCTCATTCTTAATTTCCTTCTATCCTAATGCTTAGGCACGGATGCCTACATACAGTCTCGTCCGTGCTTGAACTTTCATGTGTCGGTTAGCTAGGATTCATATAGAATTAAGCTGCTTCAATTGAGCTTAGGCTGTATTTACAGGGAAAATGCTGGTCTCTTGGCAATGACAAGAGTTGGAAGCCGAAGAGTTGCACAAATATCTGCTGCTTTTATGATTTTCTTCTCCATCTTAGGTATGCTAATATATTGATTCAAGGACTGACTAGTAAACTCTTTTTCTCTACCAAAAGTAAACTGATTGTTCTCTCTTTATACTAATACTGATGTATCGATGCAATGACTGACCTACCTTTTCGTTTACCAGGAAAATTTGGAGCAATTTTTGCTTCAATACCTGCATCAATCATGGCTGCCATATATTGTATTTTCTTTGGATATGTCTGTATGTATCTCTAAATTTTTTACCATTTTGTTAATGCAACTTTCTCCAATGATAAATATCATTTGTACAAATGCAGCATCTGCTGGTCTTGGATTTCTCCAATTCTGTAACCTTAACAGCTTTAGAACAAAGTTCATACTGGGATTCTCTCTTTTCCTTGGATTTTCCTTACCTCAGTACTTCAGAGAGCATCACCTTTGTTCTGGATCTGGTCCTCTTCATTCACATTCAAGATGGGTAATCACATCCGCTAATTAAATTACGATTACTATTAATACTTAATTATCGTTACAAAACAACCTCGTACTAATGATCTTCTTCTTGAACTGCAGTTTAATGACATAATGTCTGTCATCTTCATGTCACATGCCACGGTAGCTGCTGTAGTTGCTGTATTTTTGGACACAACCCTTCCATTTAGTCACGATGAAGCTCGAAAAGATAATGGTTCGCATTGGTGGGACAAGTTTGTGGTATATGGTAAAGATGTTAGAAGTGATGAGTTCTACAAATTACCATGCAAACTTAATAGGTTCTTCCCATCTTATTAGTCAAAAAAATGCCTTCACTGTTTAGTTCGTTGTTTCCTTCATAAGCAATAGGCCTTCTGTCATTTGTATAACCTAAACTCTTCCTTTTGTTTTGTTCCTTGATGAAATTATATATCATTCTATTGACGTTACAGCAATCTTCCTATTATGAATATCAGCAGTATTTGTGCTGGAGCCTCAATTGTCCCTAAGGCAGTGAATACTATGGTAATAACCGAATTAGAAATTGATAATTTTGGTATATGTTATAAATAGAATTCTATTTAAGGTGAATGTTTATATTCTAGAGACATTCTAGGGTTTTTTACTTTGTCTATTCTATTGTCATTGATCCCAAAATCAATAAGCTTTGCAATACCGCTCTTCTTCTTTTATTATTTCATAACACGTTATCAGCACGAGACTCTAACCAATTGAGTAGAAGCTTTGGTGACTCTAACCAATTGAGTAGAAGCTTTGGTATTGAGCATGATGATTGTCAATTGTTCCATGAACTTAGCTTCATGATTAAATTTTGGATTTAAGGTAAGTATTTTACTTTATTTTTCTCTTTTAAATTCTTGAAATTCAATAATTTGATTTTATATACAAGCAAAAATAACAAGTTTGATTACAACTCTAAGGCGAAATACATAGATGATCACATGAGCTTGTCCCCAAATTCCCATTATATACTTTTTGCGGATGAAAATTATGTTACACACTCAATCTTTTCAAAGTGTACCTAAGACACACTAATTTTATGTTTGACCACTTCTTCTCAGAGATTGCATCATACGCGCTAATTAAATTGTGACACGTATGACAAGGAAACAAAATATATTTATATCCCAATTGATAATATTCAAGTGAACAAAAAAAATAAATCATAAACAAATTCCCACACCCCCACCCCCCACCCCTACCCTCACCACATGTCTCTTCTCTTTTCCACCCCCATTGTCCCCTCCGCATATCCACCATACTTTTCGTTTCTCTCCAATTAACCGGAAAATCTCCTCGTAAGACACTCAGCTTCTCCCATTCGTTAAGAAAATACTGATTTTTTTTAAGTGATATCTGGAATAGGTTATCAATTTTGCACCAGTTAAGTTATAGCAAAAGTATGCAACGAATCCTCCTCTAAACCATTTCACCAATTGGATTTTCGAGCAAAACTCCGTCGCTGACCAGAAACAGACGAAAAGGAAGAGGGTTTTGCTAATAAATCCATGCGTTGGAGAAAAATACGGGTGGAGATGTTAAATACAAAGATTGATACTATTTTATTCCTACTTGGATCTACTAGATTGTTTGAATGTGGGTTTATTGTGGGAACAAAACAATAAGCAGGGTTGGGGACGAAGGGGTTGTGACCCAATTAAACAAAATTAAATAACATTTAACACGTGGCACTTTAATAAACAATTTGATAGCAAAAAATCAAATTTCAAGCGCTTTTTTTGTGTGTAAATACACGAGCCAAAAATGGTGTGTAGTAGATATACTTTAGAAAGGTTGTGTGTGTAATATTATTATCGTCTACAAAAAATGTGTAAAAGGGATTTGAGACATAGGTCAAGTGGGTACTTATGTATTTCGTCGAACTCTAATGGAGTTTGTAAGAAATTATAACCACCTGAAGTAGTAAATTTTCTATGCCTTATCATGATCAAAGTCATGTATGATCGCGACAAGAAGTGAAAACTCATCCCATTGAATTTACCTCATTCTCATTCCATTAAGAGAATGTGATAGCAATATATAATACATCTTAAAGAAAATAAAATTATTACCGTGAAGGTGTCAATGAATGTGGACGTGGCAATTGACGATATTATAATCGTCAACATTGTGATAATGAGAATAATAAGGATTCTCGAAATAATCATTCACTTTATCATTGAATTGACATGAGATTTTATAAATCACATACAGATGATTATGGTCTATTCATGATGTGAATGTGACATCATCTAATTTATGAATACATATTCATTCTTGGAAAAATATGAATGTGCTAGTGATAGTGAATATACCACACTCACCTCTAGAAAAAGGTTTGAGATGACATAAGAAAATAATGTTATTATTATGGTATGAATGATCATTGGTTACGTACCTATTGTACGCTAAAATATATTGATAATGTGATTATTAAAGAATAACATTAATACAAGAAACATATCTTGCATATAATTTTGACCATAACCATAATGGTATAACTTTCTCTTTAAAGGAGATATTCACCATATGGATGTTGATGAATATGTGGTAGTATCAAATTAATTGAGAACTCTAGAAGAGCCAATTATACTATTTTGTAGAAACACAATTGATTACCAATAAGGCATTGTGTTATAGTAAGTCTCAAAGAAACTTATTCAGTTTCCAAAGTATACGTGAAAGCGGTTGATTATATTGAGACTATAAATAAAGGAAAGATTTAATATCTTTGATTACTATAACTTGTAGCGGGATAATACGTATGTGAAAAGTTACACGTTTTATTCTCCAGTTTGTACTACACAAACAAAAAATGGCACAATATAATAGAAGTTTATTGATATAAAAACTCATATCATAATAAACGTGAAGTGTATTTATAATTGCATATGTCATTGTGTAAACCTGAACTTTATCAATATTGATAATTTATTCAGTTGGCATAATCCGTTTAGCCATATCAATTTAAATATGATTTACAAAAATAATAGAGAATTCACATGGGTAATATTAAAGAATTAGAAAGTTCTTTACGAATTCTCTTATATTGCTTGTTCTCATTAATTAGTTGATCAACTAAAATTGGGATTGAATCCCATGAATGCTGAAAATATCAAAGGTGAATATCGGTCAATTCACCTGCCATGTATACCACATAATGAGATGTTTACATGTGCATTTATTATTAACCCGCAACATGGTCTTTTGTGAGGTAACTTGCTTAATAATTTAATTTCGAGCATAATTTCAAGATTTTCTATTCAAAATGTTCATCTTGATAAGTCGGTTTATATCACAATTGATTTAGCAAAATAATTTATTGAGTGCCTCCATTTAATAGCTAAACTATTGCTTATGAGAACAAAGTTTTGATATAGGTTATATACAAAAGTATATTACATTCTCACTTCACAAGTATATTATTTGTCTAGCATGATATAAAAACTTGATATGCATTTAATTAAAGTCTATTATATGACTTATATGACAATCCTTGAAGGATTTAAATTACTTAAAGCATATACAATTCTGATCTTGAAGTGCCACGACTTCACTGCAATTTGTACACAAATGTATCTTGCTATATTTATACGCATGATAATACGATAGCAAGAGTTTTTTCCCCTATGTGATGATATTGAAATGACGATTCCAACAAGATCATGTGAAGACAATTCATCTCTATCAAGAATGATGATTTCAAGGTTCAACATATTCATTCAAGTTAATATGGTTGATTTGTTTATTAAATTCCTACCCACGATCTTTTGAAGATGGTGCACAAAATTGGAATGTGAAGACTCAAGGATGTGAATTGATGCCCTCATCAGGGGTGGCTAATATGTGTTGTACTCTTTTTCCCTTACAAGTTTTGTCTTAATGGTTTTTCCTTGCAAAGTTATTAATGAGACAACCAAAAAGAGTATTGTTAGATATGTGTACTCATTTTCCTTCTCTAGGCATATTATCTATTGAATAGACATTCGGAGGGGGGAGGGGGGAGGGGGTGTTATAAATAGAATTCTATTTAAGGTGAATGTCTATATTCTAGAGAGATTCGAGGGTCTTTTACTTACTTTTTCCTATAAATAGAAAGATTCTATTCTATTGTAATTGATCTCAAATCAATAAAAATTCGCTCTCCCTACTTTTCGTTGCAATATTATTGTTCTTCTTTTATTGTTTCATAACAGTATCTGGTATTTGGTTTAAGTTTTTAAATAATTTGATATTAGGTATAATATTTGGTATTTAAAAAAATAATACCGAAATACGGATATCTTATTGAACTATATACTAATTGCACATTACAGATATTATTGATTAATATGCTAAGTTACACAATATATATTTTTTTGGCATTCATATTGAGGTTGGCAGTAAAGCCCATGTACTTCTTTAAAAAAAGGAGGAACAAGGTAGGATGTAGAATTTAATTCTTACCCTCTAGGTTGACAAACAGTTTAACCTAACATTTTAGCGGTTTTTGGTTGTTTCTTACTCTGTCACTCTTGTATCATTGTTGCACGTTGGATTAGTCCTTGTTGTATTCTCTAAGTTAATAATTAACTCTAAGCAAGTAATACGATATTTTTCAATGATTAAATATATTTTTTTATGTGCCTTTTTTCTCTTGGTTGATACTTGATGGTTTACAATGCATGATTTTATCAAGGTAAAATACCTTAAAACACTCTTAAGCTTGACACAGATTATTAGTTACAACCTTAAACTATTTATGGTCTTAATTACCTCCCTCAATTTGGCCTTTTTCCATTAACCCCTGATATGGCAAAATATGTGGGTGCACTCGCCCGCTGTGTGGACCTTTTTGTATATGTGGCATTTTTTTTTGAAAAATAAAAAATATATAAACTTTTTTAAGAATGTTACTTTTTTAAATACAATTTATAATAAAACTTGGATTGAACTACATTATTTAGGCTAATTTTTTTTTATTTGGCTAAAAATGATAAAATTTTAATTTTTTTTTTAATTTGACCCGAAAAAAACTATATATACAATTGAAATAAATAGTTAAGGCATCTAAAAACTTATAAGAAATACATAATTTAAAATTAATTGTTGGCTATAACTTTTATATAGCTTTAAATTACGGTGCTCTAAATATTTTTTTATTTTATTTTTTTTACAAATTTTACCTAAAAAAGTAAAAATATATAGTTAGAATAAATCGTCATTGCGTCAAAGTAAGAAATAAACAGAGTGTACAATTATAGTATAATGCAAGTGATTTGTTTTATTTCTTGCAATTATACATTCTTTTTATTTCTTCTTTTGGTGCAATGACTTTTTATTTTAATTGTGTAGTTTTACCTTTTTCAGGTAAAATCTGGATTTTTTTTAT
The DNA here is from genome assembly GCA_032618575.1 of Nicotiana noctiflora. Classification (NCBI taxonomy): domain Eukaryota; kingdom Viridiplantae; phylum Streptophyta; class Magnoliopsida; order Solanales; family Solanaceae; genus Nicotiana; species Nicotiana noctiflora. Next base: position 50,300 of record JASVEL010007321.1, read on the forward strand.
TTTTAGAGCATCGTAATATAGAGCTATATACAAAATTATAGCCAAAATAATTAATTTCAAACTATGTATTTTTTTTATAACTTTTTAGATGTCTTGACTATTTATTTCAATTGTATAAATCCTTATTTTCGGGAAAAAATTCAAAAAAAAAAAACTAACTAAAACTTTATTATTTTTTGTCTAAATAAAAAAAATTAGCCTAAATAATGTAGTTCTATACAAGTTTTATTATAAATTATATTTGATTTTTTTAAATCTAAAATAGTAACATTCTTAAAAAGGTAAAAATATATTTTATTCTTCAAAAAAATATTACATATACATAGAGTGTAACCGCATTTATTGCCACATCAGCGTTCAGGGGTAATGACTCTCAAAAGGCTAAGTTAAGGGGAAAATTAAGATCACGAATACTTTAAGGCTGTAACTAATAAACCGTATCAAGTTTAGGGAGGTTTTAAAGTATTTTACCTTTTATCTATTACAGTCTATGGCTCTATGCACTAGTTAATATTCAAGCGGAATAAATCGAATTACCGAACCGAACAAAAACGGAAAGGAGAAAAGCTGAATCATACGAATGTAACTAATAGCCCGTTTGGCCAAGCTGCAAAAATCAGCTTATTTTGAGAAGCAATTTTTTTTTTCAAAAGTGCTTGTTTCAAAAGTACTTTTGGTGAAAAACAGTTTGTGTTTGGCTAATTAGTTTGAAAAGCACTTCTCAGCAGCAATTAATATTTGACCAAGCTGTTAAAAACTGTTTTTAAGTGTATTTTTCTCAAAAGTACTTCTCAAAAAAGTGATTCTGGAGAGAAGCTACTTTTTCTGCTTCTCCTCAAAAACACTTTTTTTTTCCTTCCACAGCTTTGCCAAACACATAAATTTTTGGCCAAAAATACTTTTTGCAAAAAAAAAAAAAAACCACTTTTGACTAAAAATAAGCTTGGCCAAACAGAGTATAAGTATAATATTAGTATAACTTTTTAAGAAATCTAATATCGAAGGTACCGTATATTACGGACCGACGAACAATCCTAATTATTCCTTTAAGCCAACATCAAGAAACAATAACAAGGGATGATTTGGAAAAGTTTAAACAGAAAACAGTTTGCGGAAGTAGATTTTATTTATTTTATAAAAATCTCAGAATAATCCACAGGTAGCTAGATTGGTTACAAACACTAACACGAATGTCCTTTCATTTTCTGGAAAAGATACTTAAACCCACACTTTTTTTCCCAAATTTATTTTTTAAAACCTAGTACAAAAAATATCTCCCAGAAGCACAAACAAAAATCGAAAAATTATGTTTTTGCAACAGGTACTATTAATATGGACTGTTCTTTGGATTTCAATTTCTTTTCTTTTCTTTTCTGGGAGTCAGAATTTCGTTAGCCATATTTTGTTAGCTCAAATTTATTCAGCTCTTGTAGCCCTGGGCAACTCCTCCAATATGGTGGAGTCTGAATAGGTGGATCTTCTTATTTTTTACAGAGCTAGGCTTAATTCAATTTTTTTTGTTCAAATGAAGAAGATGGGAAAGGCAAAGTTCTACAATCACATTATTCTTTTAAACTAGTTGGGATATTAGAACTTGTCCTTATGTAAATTTTATATGAACATGGACGTTTCAGTATATTTTGAATTTTGTTTTATTAGTATTAAACTGGGATATTTAACTAACTTATTGTTTTATTAGTAGTATTATATTGGAATGTTTTACTAACTCATAGACACCCCAATAGTTTATCGTATGTTTATAGCGGATTGTGGCCAGCAACTTGTTTTCCTTCAATGTTTAAAATCACCCACTTTGCCTTTTTTCTACTTGGATCAAGTTAAGTATGATTGGTTATGGACATAAACTAATTAAAACATCCATAATAATATCCCAAGTTGTCTCTAAAGAATTTGAGAAAACAAGGAAATGCGTAGGAAGTCTTCAGACATCTTTCTAATACTGCTGACTTTGTTATTTTCAGCACTAATTAATTCAGGAAAAATACGAAACAATGACTTAGCCATATATGGAGCAATCACTATACTATACTACAAGAGGCCAACAACAAGAAACAGCACTAACACGGGATAGTTTAGAAAAGTATTCAAAAATTGAAAACAGCATTGTCGTCTGTTTATAGAAGCAGATTTTATTTTACAAAACTAAGAATAATCCATGGGTAGATTCTTACAAACACTAACATAGAAGTCCTTTCTTTTTCTGGCAAAGGTACTCTAAACCCACGATTTTACCCTAATTTATTTTTCAATACCTAGTACAAAAGTAAAACCAAAATCAAATCATACTGCCTAAATTATTTATACAACATAGTTTTGTTTCTTACAAATCAAACTAGAATATATCGCAAAAACAACAACAATATATCGGTGTAGTTCAAAGAGTGGAGTCTGAAGATGATAGAGAGTATAGCCTACTTTGTGCAGGTAAATAGGTTATTTCCGATAGACCATCGGCTCAAAAAAGCCAAGCATAACCACAGCCGTATAGAGAAAGAAATGCAGTAGCGGAGAAAGGGTGAGAAGTAGTAACAACAACAAAATAAGAGTAAAACTGATACAAAAGCATCGTGAGGTCATAACAGAAATCTAAAAATATGGAAATACGAAAGTAACACTACCACTACTGGAATGAAAGGAAAGAGGTTCGACTGCTAGCTACCCTAATTCTCGATCTCCATACTAGGGTTGCTTATCATGCAAAACGTGCGAAATTACTCTTAACTATTCAGTTTCTCGGTTATCGGCTTTTATATATACTACTCCTTTAGCCAACCGATAAATATTGGTCGGTTCGGTTTCAAATTAATAATTATTAAGTGATTATCGGATGGTATACTGACTAAACCTTAAAGAAATAAAAATTAAAATCATAACATATAATCCAGCTTCCACCAGTGAAATTAAAATCAAGGCAACTTCCACAATTTTTGTACAACTGTTTTCGCAAAGATGAAACACCAAAACTTTTGTTAGTTGTATAGAAAAAGTCAAAAAAAGAACCCAGCAGACTAACTAGCACAACTGCTTGTGCCATCTGGCAAGTGCTTTTGCGACAAAATGTAAATTATAGTTAATGTTTGGCAACTACAAAAAGGGCTTAAAAAAAGTTAAAATCTGCTTAAAAAAAGCCAAACTTAACAAGTTGGGGAAACCCAACTTTTTTTAAATTGGCTTAAAAGCCATTTTGGTTTGACCAAGTATATTACTTTCTTATCCCTTATAACATTACTTATTTCCGAAATTATCCCCACTAGAAAACCTAAAGACCTCTCATTCTTTTCTCTATCAGCAGCGCCTCTGCTTTCTTCTTCATCTTCTTCACAACTCTCCCCAACTTCAGCTACAATTTGAAAGCCTCTTCAACCAGTAAGTTATCTTCCTATTGTATTTTTTATTTGTTTCCAGTTCTGCTCAACTTTATAAAAAATTTATTTTGCTTATTTGGTGTTTGTTGGAAGATGGAATGAATGTTACAGTGCAAAATATTAACTCAGCAGATTGAAATTCTTATAATACTATCAATTGGGTAAGCTGCAATAATGTTGCTTTAACCCATAATATGAAAGAGTTCTACTACTCACATTGCTACCATAAGCCTATAAAAAGAATTGAATAAAGCAACACCAAGAATATCTAACTGCAGCAAAAGAAACATGAATGTGAACTTGTGAGGCAGATTGTTCAAATGGCATAAATTAGGGTGGCATAAATTAGGGTCTATATTCTATTTCTAGTGTAGGTTCAACCGTTGCTTTCCTGCTCCTAACTTTAGTCATTTGTAATGCTTTCTTCTTGTGCTTGTACTTTCTAAAAATGATAATGAATTTATAAATTTTGTAAGCCAATCTCACAAGTAAATTTAATTAGATGTTACACTTAGAATCGGAACAATCTAGTGCCCATATATTCTTACTCTCTTTATGCAACTTCAGTCTTAGCTTCTTGGTTGTTCTACTTTCTTCAGATTATTTACATACAATTATGCCAGACAATGTTAAGTGGGACGATGATACACATATTATATTTCTTGAGTTGTGTGAGCAAGAGGTTAGAAAAGGAAATAGACCAAACACTTACTTGAATAAAGATGGTTGGAAAAGTATTGTTGACGAGTTCTGTAAGAAGACGGGGAAAGACTATGATAAAAAAAAATGAAAAATCATTGGGATTACATGAAAGGCGAATGGACACTTTTTAAGCAGTTGATGAGAGGGGAGACAGGTTTAGGATGGGATGCCACGAAAAATACGATTATGGCAGATGATGATTGGTGGGAGCGAAAAATTAAGGTACATTTCTCACATTATTATATGTGTAATTCTTATTTTTGTCATTATTAATAAAATATACCAGTTTGATTAAAGTAGTTATTTTTTCTCTTCTTGTAGGAGAATGCAAAATATAAGAAATTTAGGAACAAAGATCTTTCGCTCATATGGTTTCGCTACGATGCATTGTTTGCTGATGTTGTTGCCACAGGAGAAAGAGCACGTGCAGCAAATCAAGAACAATCGTCCGGCATTGAACTTAATCTAGATGAAGAGGGGATAAATGTTATTGATGATTGTGACAAAGATCATTTCACTTATCTTAATGATGAAATGAGTGATGAAAGTGATGATCTACAGAATATAAATTCTGTTACGTTTCCAGAGCCATCACTAAAGAGACAAAAATCAAGTGATGGTGTTAGCACTAGTAGTCAAGTAAGAAAGAGTAAGAAAAAAACAGCTGCAACATTAATAAAAGAGGATATACACTCTCTCATAGAGTTTATGTCTAGCAAAAGCACTGCTACATCTCCCGCAGTTGATGAGACATCCATCGAGAAGTGTATTGGCACGTTGGGACAAATTCCTAATATTCTAGCTGGGAGTGAAATTTACAGTTTTACTATGAATATGTTTCGCAAGAAAAATAATCGACAGATATTTTTGGGGATGCCTACTGATGAAGCTCGCAAGTGTTGGTTGGAGTTTAACTACCAGTTATACCTTAACAAAAATGGATAATGCATCGTTGTTTTAATTTCCTCCAGTTGTTTTAAGTTCTTTTAATCCCCTTTATTGTATTTTATTGTTAAGTCAATATTACTAATTGAATGTTGTATTGTAACTTGTCTTATACAATGTTTTCTATGTATTTGAACGTCCCTTATGTTAAATAAACTTTCTGTTATTACTCCAGGTCATTAATGTGTTGAGTGTGAGCTTCATGGCACTTCAGTTGATATTAAAGCCAATGTTATTAGTTACGGATAGTCATGGTCCTTTTGGATTGCTTTATAGCAATTATGTATGAATTTATCTGTAGTAGAAAGTTATCTGCCTTGTTTTATTGACCATTGTAATGAATTTTCTCTTTTTCAGTTAACTCTTATTTACTTATGTTTTTATCTTCAGTTAAATGGAGAGTTCAAACTCTACTGAAATAATAGATCCTTATCCAAGTTATTCGTCAGACGATGAAGATGAAGAAGAATGGGAGGAAATACAGAGGGAGCAAGATGAGAAGGAATGGACTGCTTTATGTCAAATAGCAGGTAAATTGATATTGATGTATTACCAAAAATACTTATGCAAGGAACCTTGTCGTACATCTTGTCGCTCTGGAAATGTATTTATTCAAGAGATATTAAGAGGAAACGAGACTCGTTGTTATGAAAATTTTCGATTGAGGAAGTCGGTGTTTGTTGATTTATCGAACGACTTAACTGAAAATTATGGGCTTAAACCCACACGTGGAATGTCTATACACGAGATGTTAGGCATGTTCTTGATGACTTGTGCACACGGAGCTGGAAATCGATTGATACAGGAAATCTTTCAACATTCGGGAGAAACAATTCATAGACATTTTCATAGTGTTTTAAAGGCGATTTGTAAGCTTGCAAGAGATATAATTAGACCACATCAAAATTATAATGATGGTGCAGGAGCTCACAAGCCATGTAATGGTCGATATCTCCCTTTCTTTAGAGTAAGAAATATTTTTACATAATTATTTTTATTAAATTTATAACTTAACTTCTATAAGTATTACTAACTTAAGTTAAATTTATAGGATTGTATTGGAGCACTTGATGGCACACATGTTAAAGCAAGATTACCGCAAGGTCAAGAGATACCATATATTGGACGTAAAGGTTATCCGACTCAAAATATTCTTGCTGTCGTAGATTTTAATATGTGTTTTACATTTGCCTGGGCTGGGTGGGAAGGAGCAGCTCACGATAGTCGTATATTTGGTGAGGCCCTTCGTAGACCAGAACTTAACTTTCCACGTCCAATTGGGAATAAGTATTATCTAGTTGATGCAGGATATCCCCACATGAAGGGATATATGGCTCCATACAAAGGAGATAATGTGAGATATCACCTAGCACAATTCCGCCGCGGTGCAACAAGACAATTGCGAGAACCAAGAGGGCGAATTGAAAAATTTAACTATTTGCATTCTTCTTGTAGAAATATTGTTGAGCGAACATTTGGAGTTTGGAAAGCAAGATGGTCAATTTTGCGAGACATGCCTTTCTATCACATTGACACTCAAAGAGATATCGTACTTGCTACTATGGCCATTCATAACTATATTAGAAAGAAATGCAATATAGATGATGCATTCCGAACAGCTGAGAATGAGAGATATGTTCCATCTGTTGATCCTGATGTTGGTACATCTTTGAGAGCTAATAACAATATAAATGCCGAAAATGTGGAAGAGCAAAGTGATCTTGTTTGGATGGGTCTTCGCGATTTGATTGCTAATGAAATTTGTGAACCTTGATACTTGTAGTTGTATGTATCTTTTGAAACACTGATGTTAATTATTTTACATTTCAATTAAGTGTTTGGAATTTCGTTTTGTTCTCTTGAAATTTGCATATAATATCCTAACTTTTATTTAATTTTATTATTTAAACAAAAATATGAATTAATTTTTGTTGGCATTACTTATAAATCAAATATATTATAGTAATAAACTCCTTTTATAATGTTAACAGCTTTAAGGATATTTTTGTCTTTTTAACAGAAAAAAGTTCATACCAGCACTTTATTTACCAAACACTTCAACAACTTTTTTTAAGTTTCAGCACTTTTATCCAAACAGATAACTGCTTATTTATAAAATAAGTTTCAGCACTTAAAAGCTGCTTTTAAGCAAAGTGCTTAAAAGCTACTTTTTTCCAGCTAATCCACCAGCAGACTAACTAGCACAACTGCTTGTGCCATCTGGCAAGTGCTTTTGCGACAAAATGTAAATTATAGTTAATACTTTTTCTATTTTAATTTATGTGAATATTTTTTATTGAGTACAGAGTTTAAGAAATAAATTAAGATTTTTGGAATTTGTGGTCATAAACAAATTCAAATGGACCCCAGAGTATTTATGTGGTTATAAAAGCCTCTCATTGGGGATATAGTTGCAAGTTTAAACTAAATGTTACCACATTTAAAAGGGGTTCATTCTTTTTGGAACGGATCAAAAAGAAAACAGATTCACATAAATTGAAACGAAAAGACTAATATCAAAAAGAAAAAACATAGATAAGATGTGAACAATGACGATTGATAAAGGTTATTACTCCCTCTCGCTGGAGTCTTGAAACAGGATGATTTGATTCATAAAAAGCAATTGGAGACTGCCTATTTGATTTTATTAAAAGCAATTGGAGGAGACTACCTCTTCAACCTCGCAGTTGGAGAAAAACACAACGATATCAAAAATTCAAAACAACGTTACAAGCTGCCTCAATAAATGACTTCAAAGTCTTGGATTCAGTATCAAGGTGCAAACTCAATAGTGTAAATATAATAACTTTAAACGGTTTAACAATTTATTCGATAAGAAAATTGAGTAATTCACCCTAGATAAATAAGTTATTAATTATAAAATTTTAATGTGTTTACCAACCGTTAATTAAATAATCCAATAACAATAAGATAATAAGCCAATTTTGTTGTTGGATTATCGGTTACAATTCGGTTTTAAACATCCCTACTATACGCCCTTCTATCAAGCGTCAGCTTCTCGGTAATATGAAGATGTGCTATGTCTTGCCCAACACTTTTCTCTAATATTCATGGTCAATCTCTCATACCTCCTCACTGGGGCTTCACATGCCTAAACCATCTCAGTTTTGCTTCGTATATCTTGTCCACACGGAGGTCACGCCTACCTTGTCCCGAATATCTCTATTTCTTACTATATCTCTCCTAGTATGCCCACATATTTTTTTTAGTATCCTCATCTCCGCTACTTTCATCTTTTGGAAATGAGAGCTCTTGACTGGCCACCATTCTACGCGTACAATATATTCGGTCTAACCACTACTCCTATAAAATTTACTGTATTGGTCAAAATCTGACCACCACGACCAAGTTTCCCAACATCCCCCTCGGTAACCAGATAGCACAAGTCGATAGAAACCACTCTTTTTCCTTTGGATATCTGACGAATTGGGAAGGGTAACACCTATAATAACGACCAGGGCACATCAATGACAGTAAAGTATCAAGTCAAGCAACAAGTAAAAGGATCTCGACTATATATAATCCGAAAAAAGCTCCCCACAGGGGCCTACTCCTTCCTTCTGAGAAAAGGGGAAATAAAAAGCTCCCTCCTTATATCTGCAGAGTCGCCACTTGGGAGATTTATGGTGTCCCAAGTCACCGGTTAAATCCCGAATCGAGGAAAAGAATGACTCTATTTAACGGTCCGCGAACCAGAAATCCGGATAAGGAATTCTATTAACCCGGGAGAAGGTATTAGGCATTCCCGAATTCCGTGGTTCTAGCACGGTCGCTCAACTGTCTTGTTTGGCTTATCTATCTGTTTTTTACAATTATGTACTTAGTGCAAGCTAATACCCCTTTACCGCTTTTATTATTGGTTATGATTTACGAAAGAGAAAGTTGCTTAAAAATATGCTTTCGAATCGCGTCACATGAAATGCACCCGGATCCTCAACATATTCTTATTCAACATTTCGGGGTTTGGATTTGGGTCACATGAAATGCACACCCGTATAAAAAAGGTAAAACTAAAATATGCGCCTGGATTGACTACTTATTTACATTTGTCGAGAAAGGCGTGATATTCGTTAAGAAACGACGCATCTCGAAACCTAAGTATTTATATGTACATTTATGACGGCTAGGTGATTAATGTAACTATTGGGCGAGGCGTACCTTTGATTCAAATCTAAAGCGAACTACATCTCACTGTATCTTACTTAAGAGTTGATTCCAAATTACTTAAAACTTGCTACGAACCACATCACATGAAATGCGCTTGTGGTTCTTAACATGCTTTGTTTACTCTTGCCCGAAATTGGGGTCGGGTCACATGAAATGCACCCCCGACTCTTTTTAATCTAATTACGTCATTCCGTTGAGTAACAACTCTCTAGCTAATCTTGCTTGTGACATAAGGTCTATCATTTAACAGGTTTGGAGATTACACACATGAGTAGGGAAGATTGAATAGAGATACGAAGACTAATTCAGGTTTACATGCTTATCTAACGACAATGTATCTTTGGTCTAGCTACATTTCCCATAACAAAACTAGCAATACAAATTTAATTAGACGGAAACAGAATGTAATCAAGCATAGACTTTGAACGACTACATGATTCAATAGACTTCAAACGTAAACTTCAGGCTTCATTCTTTTTGAACCAGGGAATTACAATAACAGAGATGTGTACCTGGAATGTGAAAGAACAAAGAAGAGTGAGCGATGGTAATGCCGCAACAGTAACAGGAACAGTAGCAGCAACAACAACACCCAATAGACCAGTTACAACCAACAACCAACAGTGATCGAACTTTATCAATCACTGAACTAGTGACTAGAGCTCGAACCCAGGCAACAATAGACAACCAAGCAGCAACAAAACAATGTAACAACAGCAACGACCAGTGGCAGCACTCAACCAAACCAATAGCAAACACTACCAGTGGCAAACAATGGACCAGCAGTCACTTAGACCAACAAACAGTGACAAACTGGATTGACAGCCCCAAAACTAGCCAAGCAGCACCACTATAGACACACACAACAACCAGCAGCAACACAACAATGAAATAACAGCAACAACTAAACCAGGCAGCAACCAAATGGACCAAACAGCAACCCAAACGATGGACCAACAGCACCAAATCGACCCAGGCAGCAACACACATACAACACAGCTAAGAACAAAAGCCCAGCACTACCAATAACAACAAGAACAACACCCAACCAGCGACCAAATCTCAGACACTGGATCAAAACCACGAAACAGTCCAGACCAATGAAACAATAGCTTCTTTTGTACCTTTGTATCTGTTTTTCTCCCTAGTTATGACTATGATTTTGCCCTCCAGGTGTTCTACTTATCACACTCTATGTTTTTGCTCTCAAGGTACTGTTTTGCCCTACCAGATGCTCTCAAAATCAGTATGTATCTCTCAATGTATGAATGTGCTACTGTTTTTACTTCCAGGATGCTCTCAAGTCTCTCTCTATAATGTCTCTATAGTGTGTGTCTCTGAAAAATCTCCCCATGTATTCTCCATCTCTCCCCTTTTATAGCTGAAACCACCACTTATCAGGGCCAAAAAGCATCAGGGAATACATCTGCCCATCCCTCTCTTTGCCCAGCCCATCCCCTCTCTGTTTCCAGCCCACTGTCCCTGAACTTCCACTATCCCTTGTCCATGTATGGACTTTATTAATTAACTATGGTTTCTGCCCAGACAAGGCTAAGTGCCCTGCAGTGACAGCAGACTCCACTGTCCAGCTTCATGTGCAGGGCACCAGGGATATTTCAAAGATGCTAACACCTAATTTCCTAGTCAGCTAATTCCCATCCTAAGTTCAGTTTCAATCAAACACTCCAATTCAATTCACAAGTGTTATTCACTGTCTGGGATATCAAACAAATCGACCTATGCAGCTAATCGACGACATTTAATCAACTACAACATATAACAATGGTAACAAATCAATTACCAAACAGTGATTCTGAAAGTCTCGGCAAAAAATGAAAACCAAAAATTCGACGACGCCAAGCGAAACGAATAACTATCCTATGACAAACACATTCGAACAATTAACAGAATGCAACTTGACCAAATAAAAGTCTTTGGGGATGAAGAACAAAAACTGAAAAACTAAAGCACGAGGACCAAATTCAATTGATTAACAAATGGAATATGAAGAAATAAAGGAAGAAATACCATAAGAGAAGACCAACTCTGCATTTGAACGGACCCGGACCTGTCTTGGGTTCAATTCGAACTTGGGATTCAACTTGGACTTGGGTTCTTCGTTTTTGAGGCCAATGGACCTTAATTGAGATGTTTTCAGTAATGAAAACATCCCAATTAAGGTCTATTAGACCTCAATTAGGAAGAAATCGGCATCTAGGGTTCATGGCCGAGATTTGGGGCTTTTACAACCCTGGTAAGATTCGAGCTAAACCAAGGCCGGTGGGGGTATGAGGGAGGCGAGGGGAGGCTATGGTGTGATTTTGGTGAGGTTTGGCATGAATGTCAAATTCCGGCGACCTTCGAACAAATATTCGAGACGCTCGAGCGATATTCGAGGTTAATGGAGGCTGGGATCGTGATGGGGGAGGTGAGGGGAAGGGTTTGGCATTGGTTTGGTGGCGATTGGCCTACCGGAACCGCCGTGAGGCGATTTCCGGCAGGCGGAGTACGGTGGCGTTACACCGGGTGTTTGAGAGCTCTGAGGGAGATGAAGGGAGAGGGGGGGTTCTGGCTTGGGGGGCGGGGTATGAAATGAGGAATATATACCAGAGATGAGATTGAATCCTGATCGTTGGATCATTTACGATCAACGATCAGGATCCCCTCACTTAAACCAAACGACGTCGTTTGGTTAAAGCATAGTCAGAGTGTATATTGGGATTAAATGATTAATCTGGGCCGTTGGATAATGAAATCCAACGGTCCAGATCAAGTGTTATACAGGCTGAGGCTGGACGGGTATTTGGGCTGGGTTAGAAGAAATCCGTTTGGGCCTGGCTTTTAGGCTAAATTTGGCCCAGCTCGGATCTTCATGCTATATTATATGCATATGTGTATATATATATATATATATATATGTATGTATACATATATATATATATATACACACATATGTATATACCAACCTATAACACCGCTGTTTTTACTACAATTAACGCACACAATTACATATTACCCAAAAAATGTAAATCACATGACTTCGATATCAAACACTGAAAATGCAAAGCCTAGCATATATTTTTGTATTTTTAATTTAAATAAATAAACGTGCACACAAAAGATAAAATTAATACAAAATCACACAAATCATGCCCAACACGAAACTATTTTTATTTTGAATTTTCTGGGAGTACTTCTCGAGTAAGGCAAAAATCACGTGCTCACAGCTGCCCCTCTTTGCGCGTAAACACGCCGAGTTTTCGTGCAAAGATAAATGAGCGGATATAAGCGATTTTTGCCTATCCGAACACTCCGTATGAAGCATTTTGGAAAAGTTTTGACCGAACCTTGCTTCAAAGGTCTCCTACATATCCCCGGCTAAAAGGGAATCAGGTCAATGTAGTTCGGGAAGTTCTGGTAGCTGGGACTACCATGCCTGTTGCGATCTCGCTGTTACTGCTGTTGCCGCTGTTACTGCTGTTACCACTGCTTAACCGATTTCCTTGTTACACCGCGCTAAGCAACAAAAACAAGAAGCTAGACTAGGTTACAGTACTACAAGTTCTTATCTATCCTTTTTAACTTGATCTTGTCGCGCTCCTTGCCATCTTGTCTGACTTGGCGTTCCTTCCGATGCTTCGTCTCTTCTTACGAACTTGGATTCATGCCGAAGATTTCTGTTACATTCTACCGCTTTCCTCTAACAAATTAAAACAGGTCGCCACTCCATTCTCCGGGCGGGCTCCCCGACTTCAACTATCGCTCCAAAATTAAATCGCCACTCCATTCTTCGAGGCGGGCTCCCGACTTCAACTACAACTTCAAAATTAAATCGCCACTCCATTCTCCGGGCGGGCTCCCGACTTCAACTACAACTTCAAAATTAAATCGCCACTCCATTCTCCGGGCGGGCTTCCCGACTTCAACTACAACTTCAAAATTAAATCGCCACTCCATTCTCCGGGCGGGCTTCCGACTTCAACTACTACTTCAAAATTAAGTCGCCACTCCATTCTCCGGGCGGGCTTCCGACTTCAACTACTACTTCAACATTAAGTCGCCACTCCATTCTCCGGGCGGGCTTCCCGACTTCAATTACAACTTCAAAATTAAATCGCCACTCCATTCTCCGGGCGGGCTCCCCGACTTCAACTACGACTTCAAAATTAAATCGCCACTCCATTCTCCGGGCGGGCTCCCGACTTCAACTACTACTTCAAAATTAAAATCGCCACTCCATTCTCCAGGCGGGCTTCCGACTTCAACTACTACTTCAAAATTAAATCGCCACTCCATTCTCCGGGCGGGCTTCCTGACTTCAACTACTACTTCAAAATTAAGTCGCCACTCCATTCTCCAGGCGGGCTTCCCGACTTCAATTACAACTTCAAAATTAAATCGCCACTCCATTCTCCGGGCGGGCTCCCGACTTCAACTACGACTTCAAAATTAAATCGCCACTCCATTCTCCGGGCGGGCTCCCGACTTCAACTACTACTTCAAAATAAATCGCCACTCCATTCTCCAGAGCGGGCTTCCCGACTTCAACTACTACTTCAAAATTAAATCGCCACTCCATTCTCCGGGCGGGCTTCCCTGACTTCAACTACTACTTCGAAATTAAATCGCCACTCCATTCTCCCGGCGGGCTTCCCGACTTCAACTACTACTTCAAAATTAAATCGCCACTCCATTCTCCAGGGCGGGCTTCCCGACTTCAACTACTACTTCAACATTAAGTCGCCACTCCATTCTCCAGGCGGGCTTCCCGACTTCAATTACAACTTCAAAATTAAATCGCCACTCCATTCTCCAGGCGGGCTCCCTGACTTCAATTACAACTTCAAAATTAAATCGCCACTCCATTCTCCGGGCGGGCTCCCTGACTTCAACTATTACTTCAAAATAAATCCTATCTTGATTACCTTCCTTTGCCTCTTGTACCCTATCCTTGTTCCCGCATTACCTCTCGGACCACCTTCTCTTCCGAATTATCCTGTCTTGGAATTGCTTTCCCTTAGGTCGTGTTACTTTTCTTCTGGCTGCTGGGGATATTTTTTGGAACTGTTTACTCGCCTGCTGGGGGTGATGCTGCTGAGGAAGTATTCTTTGTTTCCTTCACCCCTCATTCTCTTCCTTCTTCCCATACCTCCTCTGGGACTCACGCTTTTGTTTCCTTGATCAAATTATAGGATGTAATACTGCTGGGGGAATCTCGAAGCCATTTTTCTTTTTCCAATAACTGCTGGAGATGATACCCGGCTCAAAGATCACCCCATCTTGTGTTGCTTTCTACACTTATCCTCTGAGTCTTGCTCTCCAGAAAATTTTCGCAACCGGAGAAAATTTTCTGCCCCAGTGTGATAAACTTCTGGACGGTATGCTTTTCCGCCGTCGGACCCTCTTTTCCTGCTTTAAATCAAAGAAAAATTGTTAGTTTCAAAAAGCCGCGAGTGGTCGTGCCACTCTTGTTGGGGCCATTCTCTTTCATCTGCTTGGCCTCTCTCGAACTTTGCGGACGACGTCGATGCTTGCTTGGGACGATGCTTTTTCCACGGACGAACTCTCATCTTTCCTTTTATTCCACTCTTTGGTTTGGTCGGACTCTTTTTAGCCGGTGATCTGTTGCGTGAAATCATCCTTCGGACATGCCACATGTGTCCATCATACTCCATAATTCTTGCGAACCTTCCACTCGGCCTGTCATCCCAATCTCACTATCGTAACGACTTCCGTCTCATTGCCTTGTTCCAATGCCTATTCACTTTCAATATACTGCTTTGGGAGACTTGGTAGTAAGCTTTGAAAAATCAATTTTCGAAAATGAAAGAAAAGAAAAGGATACTGACCGCAAATGACAAAAGAAAGGAAAAACTTTTCTGAACTCAGAAATAGGAAAACTTATCTGAATGTGTGCCTGATCCAATGTTATGCCGCGCCTTTGACTAAACTACCCAGTCTATTCATGTCAATCACTTTCTGATACCGCGTCCTGCTGGAGGTAAACGGATGTCCCAACCTTGTCTCCCGCAGACATCTTGTAACCATCTTGTCTTGTCACCTCACAGTGCCCTTCAAAGGGTTTTCACTAATGAGATTCTCTCATTTCTCTCTATCTCCCGTCGCCCTAAGGTGCCCGTAAAGGTTTTCACCGTAAGACTCTCTCATTTTATTTCTCTCAACTTCCTTCGCCTTAAGGTGCCCTCGAGGGTTTTCACCGTTAAGACTCTCTCATTTACGTTCTCTTTCCCTGCGGCGGGGTATCACCCCTGAGATTCCTTCTAGAGCGTTATCCCCTTTCGGCTTGTGCATCCTTCATTCAATCGAGGGTCGGGATGTCACTCTTGGCTTTCGTTCACATGACTTGGCACTTCTCAAATACTGATCGAGAGGTCTTTCTGGTTCTTAATATGGTTTCCGCGCGTGAGGCTGAAGAAAGGGGTTTAGCCTCAACGGTTAGCTTATTACAACTTTCGGAATCCACACTATCTTTCCAACGAAACAATGACTTCTGCCCCAGTTTTGTTGCTTGGGGGATTTTTTGATTTTTATTTTATTATGACCGAGCCGTGTGGCGCCTACGTATCCTTCTTGAGGAATCAGGTCGAACGTAGTTCACTTTTTCTTGTATTACTTTTTTGTTTCTTTTCTATTCTGTTACACATCTTCCTTGATGATTCCGAAAGAGGGTATATGCAAGAATAATTAAGGCTCAAATGGGGAAACAAAGGTTAAAGTGTTTGGGTAGTAGAAAAATTGCCTCTGTCATTTCATTCTCCGAAAAATGCCAAATACACACAAACGAAACCAAGCGTTGACAAATGCATTAAAGAATTACACATAATATCTCTTAACTGCATCAGAATTGATAGCCATATCGGTGCATCTTCCCTCGACATCAGTCAGACATAGAGCGCCGTTGGATAATACTCTAGTCACCACAAAAGGTCCTTGCCAATTTGGAGCGAACTTGCCTTTCGCTTCGGCCTGATGGGGTAGAACCCTCTTCAGCACATGCTGTCCCACTTCAAATCTCCCGGGACGTACCTTCTTGTTGTATGCTCTCGCCATTCTCCTTTGATACAATTGGCCGTGACATACTGCTGTCAATCTCTTTTCATCGATCAAGCTCAGTTGCTCTAATCGGGTTTTGACCCACTCGTCGTCGTCAATCTCAGCTTCAGCGACAATTCGGAGGGATGGAATTTCAACTTCTGCGGGTATTACTGCTTCGGTCCCGTATACCAACAAGTAAGGAGTTGCACCTACCGAGGTCCGGACGGTAGTGCGATAACCCAACAGTGCAAATGGTAACTTTTCATGCCATTGCCTAGATCCTTCTACCATTTTCCTCAATATCTTCTTTATGTTCTTGTTTGTTGCCTCGACCGCACCATTTGCTTTTGGGCGATACGGTGTGGAATTTCGGTGTGTAATCTTGAACTGTTGACATACCTCTTTCATCAATCCACTGTTAAGATTTGCACCGTTATCTGTAATGATCATCTTTGGGATTCCGAACCTACAAATGATGTGGGAGTGTACGAAGTCCACTACTGCCTTCTTGGTCACTGATTTGAATGTTTTGGCCTCCACCCACTTGGTAAAATAATCAATCGTTACCAGAATGAACCTGTGACCATTGGAAGCCGCAGGCTCAATAGGTCCGATAACATCCATACCCCATGCGACAAACGGCCATGGTGCTGACATTGTATGCAATTCGGTCGGCGGAGAATGAATCAAATCTCCGTGTATCTGACACTGATGGCATCTTCGCACGAAACTTATACAATCCCGCTCCATAGTGAGCCAATAATATCCTGCTCGAAGAATCTTCTTCGCCAATACGTATCCGCTCATGTGTGGTCCGCAAACTCCCGAGTGTATATCCGTCATCAACTGTTGTTGCTTGACTTGCATCTATACATCTCAACAATCCCAAATCCGGGGTTCTTTTATACAGCACCCCTCCACTAAGGAAAAATCCGTTCGCCAACCGCCGAATAGCTCGCTTTTGGTCTCCAGTTGCTTGCTCTGGGTATACTCCTAACCTGAGGTATTCCTTGACATCATGAAACCACGGCTCACCATCCACCTCTTCCTCTATCACATTACAATAAGCATGTTGATTCCGGACCTGGATATGTAACGGATCGACACGAACCTTGTCCGGGTGATGTAGCATTGACGCTAAAGTAGCCAACGCGTCGGCAACCTCATTATGCATCCTTGGGATGTGCCTGAACTCTACCGATCGAAAGCGTTTGGTCAAATCATGCAAACACCGACGATATGGGATAAGCTTTAAATCTCTGGTTTCCCATTCTCCCTGAATCTGATGTACCAGAAGGTCCGAGTCCCCCAAGACCAAGACGTCCTGTACATCCATGTCCACCGCTAATCGCAACCCCAAGATACATGCCTCGTACTCGGCCATGTTATTGGTACAGTGAAAACGCAGTTGAGCAGTAACAGGATAATGATGTCCTGTTTCAGATATGAGCACAGCCCCTACTCCGACTCCTTTTGCGTTTGCCGCTCCATCGAAGAAGAGCTTCCATCCTGGATCCTTGGTTGGTTCTAACCCCTCAATCTGCAATACTTCCTCATCTGGAAAATACGTCCTCAAAGGTTCGTATTCGTCATCAACGGGATTTTCAGCTAAGTGATCGGCCAGGGCTTGAGCTTTCATAGCCGTCCTTGTCACATATATGATGTCGAATTCCGTAAGTAATATTTGCCATTTTGCTAACCTCCCCGTAGGCATAGGTTTTTGGAAGATATACTTCAACGGATCCAGACGCGAAATGAGGTAAGTGGTGTAAGAAGACAAGTAGTGTTTCAGCTTTTGGGCTACCCAAGTCAGGGCGCAACATGTTTTTTCTAAATGAGTGTATTTGACCTCGTGGACTGTGAATTTCTTACTGAGATAGTAAATGGCCCGTTCCTTCCTGCCAGTAAGATCATGCTGCCCCAGTACGCAGCCAAACGAATTCTCCAAAACCGTTAGATAAAGAATCAGGGGTCTACCCGGTTCGGGCGGAACCAGTACGGGTGGGTTTGACAAATACCCTTTGATTTGGTCAAACGCTTCCTGACATTCTGCCGTCCATTCTATCGCAGCGTCTTTCTTCAATAGGCGGAATATGGGTTCACAGGTTGCCGTAAGCTGGGCAATAAACCTGCTGATGTAATTCAACCTTCCCAACAGACTCATTACCTCTGTTTTATTCTTCGGCGGGGGTAACTCCCGAATGGACTTGATTTTGGATGGGTCCAACTCAATGCCCCGTCGGCTGACGATGAATCCTAGCAACTTTCCCGACGGAACTCCGAATGCGCATTTGGCTGGATTGAGCTTGATGTCGTATCTTCGAAGTCTTTGAAAGAACTTCCTGAGGTCAGCAACATGGTCCTCTTGACGTCTGGATTTCACGATCACATCATCCACGTACACCTCAATTTCCTTGTGTATCATGTCATGGAATACCGTAGTCATTGCCCTCATATATGTTGCTCCTGCATTCTTCAAACCAAACGGCATCACTCGGTAGCAATAAGTCCCCCACGGCGTGATAAAAGCCGTCTTTTCTGCGTCCTCTTCGTCCATCAAAATCTGATGATATCCCGCATAACAGTCCACAAAGGATCCAATTTCGCGTCCGGCACAATTATCAATCAGGATATGGATATTGGGAAGTGGGAAATTATCCTTAGGACTTGCCTTGTTGAGATTGCGATAGTCCACGCATACCCTGATCTTTCCGTCTTTCTTTGGCACCGGTACTACGTTAGCCAACCATTCAGGGTATCGAGTGACACGAATGACTTTCCCCTGCAACTGCTTGGTTACCTCCTCTTTAATCTTCACACTCATCTCCGTCTTGAATTTCCGCAGCTTTTGCTTGACGGGAGGATATGCCGGATCGGTGGGTAATCTATGAACCACTAGATCAGTGCTGAGTCCTGGCATGTCGTCGTACGACCACGCGAAAATATCTTTAAACTCCATGAGCGTTTTGATCAGTTCTTCTCTCAGATTGGGTTCAATATGGACACTTATCCGGGTTTCTTTGACGTCATCCGCATTCCCTAGATTAACGGCCTCGGTATCATTTAAATTCGGTTTGGGCTTTTCCTCGAAGTGACTTAATTCTTCACCGATTTCTTCCACGGCTTCATCATCGCCGTACTCTGACTCACTCTCGTCACTTCTTATTTCATGTGTTATTATTTCCAAACCCGATTGACTTTCTAGGCTGGGTTGATTAATCTTTAAGCACGCCATATCATTAAGATCAGTTGCAAGAAGGCTGTTCAGAAAAGTAAAAAGAATAAAAGATAAACAAAATTAGACACGAAGGAACCAAATTTCATTGATGGGAATTGTACAAAGGGAAAACAAACTGCAAACTTAAATCAAAAATAAACAAAACAAACGGGATTTTACTCCGGGGACAAACCCCCAATACAAAACTTCGAAAGAAAAACAATCCAAGACAAACTACCAAGACTCCTTCCGGACAGGGAGAGGAGTAGCCTTCCAGTTATTCAGTTTTGCCTTTGGTCCCACAAATTGTATCTCGGCGTGACTAGATCCTTCACCGTCCTCGAGCATACATACATCCGTGAATAGGTTTTCGAACTTCCTGAAGAACTCTTCGTCCGGCCTGACCGTAGGACCGGGAATCTTTGGCGCTGGATGTCCTCTTGCTCCGGACCTGACAAAAGATTGGGAAAGGCGTGGAACAGGCTTTGGGAGCACCCATGTTTTCTGCTTGCTCCTCTTTGCTCGCCGGATGTCCTCCGAGGTTGGCTGGAATCCCAAGCCGAAGGTTCCCAAGTTTTCGACCACTGATACCGGTTGTATAATTCCTTGCAGAGATGCACCTAGCCCTTTACCGGGTATGAAACCATGTCGCAACATTTCATGCGCCACCATGACATCCACAGTAATTGTTCTGTCGCCGGGAATACATTCCCCTTCCGGAACTCGGTGGGCGGACACCACATCGCAGACCTGGTACACCCACGGCCCAACGTCTTCTTCTGCTTCAACAAAGGGAATGATGGTGCCCGATTGTGGGTCGTTCTCTCCATGAACGACGATCTCCTGCTGGTCCCATTCAAACTTGACGAGCTGGTGCAAGCTGGATGGAACTGCTCTTGCGGCATGAATCCATGGTCGCCCTATTAGGAGGTTATATGACACCACCATATCCAGCACTTGGAATTCCATGGTGAACTCCACTGGCCCAATTGTCAAGATTAGCACTATGTCACCAACCGACGCTTTACCTCCTCCGTCGAAACCCTCGAACACATACGCTGTTCTTGCGTACCCTGCCGATGTCTACTTGCAATTTGCCCAGTGTAGAGAGAGGACAAATGTTAGCATTGGACCCATTATCGACCAAGACTTTGGTAACCACCGCCTCTTCACACTTCACCGTAAGATATAAAGCCCTGTTGTGCTCAGTGCCTTCCTCAGGCAACTCGTCATCGGTGAATGTGATCCGATTTGCTTCGAAGATCCGATTGGTGATCTTCTCCAAATGGCTCACCGAGATTTTATCCGGTACATGTGCCTCATTCAGGACTTTCATCAATGCTTGCCGATGCTCTTCAGAATGTATCAGCAAGGATAGCAATGATATTTGCGCCGGAGTCTTCTTCAACTGCTCTAAGACGGAATAGTCGTGCAGCTTCATCTTTTTCAAGAATTCTTCTGCTTCTTCATCAGTGACCGGCTTTTTCAATACTGCCGGAGTGGTCTTCCTCAATTCCGCGGGGGCAAAACATCTCCCCGAGCGGGTCAACCCTTGGGCTTCACAAACTTCCTCTTTCACCTCCTTTCCTCTGTAGGTCGTTGTAATCCGAGCATAATTCCATGGGATAGGTCCGGCTATCAGTGACTGGCAACTGTGTTGCCGGCTGGATGATGAAAGGATCCATTCGAACGCCTGCTACTGTCAGGATGGGCTTGATTGTTGCCCCCGGTACAACTATCTTGGCCGGCTTCGCCGGTACTTCGTTCACACTTTCCTTTCCTGCTTCCGACTCTCCTGGTATGTCTTTCTTGCAACTGGGCGACTCATCACAGCTTGGCCCTTTTCTCGTTCCTGCCCCGCTAGACTTAATCATCATTACAGTCCTGAGAGGCTTTCTCCTTTCCTTCCTCCGCCCGTACCAACTCGATCATATTGGTCTCATGATGAGCTGGGAGCGGGTTTTGGTTGATGTTGGGCTCCGTTGGAGTCTGGACCTCGATCCTGCGGGTGTCAATGAGCTCCTGGATGGCCGTCTTCAGCCTCCAACACTTTTCTGTATCATGTCCCGGACATCCCGAGCAGTAGGCACAATTTACTGAATGGTCCAGGTTCTTCGGAAGGGGGTTTGGCAACTTAGCTTCAACCGGATTTAGCAAACCTACTTGCTTCAACCGGTGGAACAGACTGGTATAAGACTCTCCTAAGGGAGTGAAAGTCTTTGGCCTCGGCGCCCTGTCACCCCTGAATGCCTGGTTCGGACGGAAACTCGCGCCCGAGGGGTTTCTGTAAGCTCTTGGGGGTGGATGATTGTTCTGGGGGTTTGGTGCCTGCCACGGTGCATGAGCGGGAGGTGCAGAATATGACTGTGCATGGTGGACAGTAAAATGAGGATGAGGTGCGGGATAGTAATGTTGCGGGTAGCTATATGGGTTGTGGGGGTAATTTTGGTGGTGAGGCTGGGGTGGGCTATATTGGGGTGCGGGGCCTCTATTTTTGAACCATGCCCCGGACTCGACGGCCGCCACTTCCTCTCTCCTCTTCTTCCCCGGTACTCCTCCAGTACCGCTTTGGATAGCCTGAGTGGTGGCTTTCAGTGCTGAGTAACTCATGATCTTGTTGGCCTTCAAACCTTCCTCGATCATACCCCCCATTTTTATCACCTCGGTGAATGATTTACCTACGGACGTTACCAGATGTCCGAAGTAGGTGGGCTCTAATGTCTGCAAGAAGTAATCCACCATCTCGCTTTCTCTCATCGGCGGATCTACCCTGGCCGCCTGTTCCCTCCATCGGAAACCAAATTCCCTGAAGCTTTCAGCAGGCTTCTTCTCTAATTTTAGCAATGATAGGCGGTCGGGGATTATCTCGAGATTGTATTGGAACTGGCCGATAAAAGCTTGAGCCAGATCATCCCACGTAAACCATCTACTGGGATCCTGTCTAGTGTACCACTCCAATGCCGATCCTCCCAGACTCTGGCCGAAGTAGGCTATCAGAAGCTCGTCCCGTCCTCCGGCCCCTCTCATTTTACTGCAAAACCCCCGCAGGTGGGCCACTGGGTCACCATGCCCCTCGTATAGGTCGAATTTGGGCATTTTAAATCCTGCTGGCAACTGGACGTCCGGAAATGGACACAGATCCTTATAGGCGACGCTGACCTGGTTGCCTAAACCGTGCATGTTCCTGAAGGATTGCTCCAGGCTTTTAACTTTTCTGACAACTTCCTCGTGTTCCGAACTTTGGAAGTGCTTTTCCGGTTCTGCCGGATTATCCCAGTGAGGTGTATGTGATTGTGGTTCAGGAGCCCTGAAAGTAGGCTCTGGAGGATAGTAAGAGTTGTCATGGATGTGAACATATGGCTCGCTGGCCGGCCTTTGCAGAGGAGCGGGTGGAGGTGCCACAAAAACAGGGGTGGCTGGAGGAGGATTTGGTTTGGCTGGTGGAATGTGGGTGGCATATGGATTTTCCCCCTGAAAGTATGGATAGCTCGGGGCGCTTGTTGAAGGATCGACGGGCGGATGTTCCGGAGCTGAGGCGAGAGTAGGGCGGTTTGGTGAAGATTGTTCCCTGGCCCAGGCCAGGTGCATCTCTGTTATCTGTTGTTTTAACCGGTCTACCTCTTCTTTCATGATTTGTAGCTCGGATTTTTCTTCCTCAAGACTCTTGCCAGAACTCGACATGCTTACTGTAACTGGTCCTTTGGATCTAGTACGGTAGTGATGGCTAGCCAGGATATTCTGTCAAACCAACTGCTAAACTTTCTGGAATACGCAACAAACTTGTTAGTTCACCGAGTTTGACAGATATGTTATAGCACGTTGGATGCAATGCACCTAACCAAATAACCCTTTCTACGTGTACTCTTTAACATGCGTCATTCCGGCCCTTTTTTTTTTTTTCCCTTTTTCTTTTCTTTTTCTTTTTCCCTTTTTTTCTTTTTCGACTATCTTTGCAAGCCTTATTGTTATTTAACCTTTGGATTCTTTTTCTTTCTTTTTAGTGGTGGTCGAATCTTATGTGGATTGCCTACGTATCACGACCCCGCGTGAATCAGACCGAGCGTAGTTCTGGTAACAAGATTGTGGCAAAATTCAGTAACTTTTATATCAAATAAAACCGTGTAGTTACAAAACACGTCTTACAACAATCAGCAAAACAAAGGAAAATGCTTGACTTGGGAAAGTAAAGATAAAAATGCCAACTAGCTTGACTCAACATTTCTAAATACATTTTCAATCAAAAATCTAGTGCCCTAAAACTCCTGGGGGCCCGCGAGGCATCATTCGGCCTTGCCGCGGGCCTTGGTGTGAGGTCCTTGTGCAGTTCCCTCAACTCTTCCATGATCCGATGAACATAACCCATAATTGAAGCGAAAAGGTCGGCGCGGGGCATTCGTTCGCAAGCTAGGCACTTCATGGTGACATAGTGCCCGATTTCTCCAATTCTATACTTGATCATGTCCCTTTCTCCGAGTAGCCGCTCTATTTGCTGGTTTTTCGCCCCCAATCTTCGAGCATTGCTGGTGACTTGATCTAGGAGCCTATCCACTTGTCCTTGCAGTCGGGCCATCAGATTGTGGCAGCGGTCGAGGTCCGCTCTGCCATCTTGGGCTTGCTTGAAAACCCGCTCCCTAAGGACAACATTTGCTTCCCTCAGGCTAGTGATGATATCAGTGTAATCTTCTTCCGCCCGCTTTAGGTGAATTGTATGTTGATGTGCCTCCTTTTTCCAGCTAGCACGGATCCTCGTTATTTGGGCTTTTGACTCGTCCAATTCTCTTTGGATGTCGGTGACTTGGCTTCTCAAACCCCTTATCAATTTTTCGTCGGCCCGACTCCTCGGCTGTCTGTCAGCATCTCTTTTCATTTGCTGGATTTGAGCTCTTAAGAAGTCATTTTCTTGTACCAACTTCTTTTTATCTCCTTCGTCGGTGGCGGCTTGCATGCTCTTTTCGAACTGAAGGTCCCGGACCTGCTGTTCTATCCTGCCAATCTTCGTCCTGTACCCCTCCTCCTTTGCTAACCAATCCCATTGTTCCCGTGAATCTTTCGTGAATTGTTGGACATGGGCTCTTTTAGAACATTTCCGACGAATCTGAAATCTTTTCCCGAACCACACGTTGTACTTTGGGTCCACCTCTCCCTTAGATAGTTCCCGGACCATGGTTTTAGGCTCAAGGAACCGACATTCGTGCCACGGCCTTCTAACCTTCTCTTCGGGGAAGACAACTCCCGGGCTCAACTCAATGGCGTACTTCCTTAGGTCTTGATCGGTAGGAATAACCTGTGAAACCTTCCTAGTTGACGTAATACACGGTGAGGGACATATGGTTGGACACTGCGGATTCCCATCGGAAGGATATAACACTCCTCGGCTGCCATATATATTACTTCAGTATCGGGTAACCACCCGAATGCCCATTCAATCCGATCGGCTTCTATTGAGCTCAGTCGTGCAAGCCATGCCTCGACGCCTTCAGGGAATACAGCACCCATCATCCGTTCTTCGAAACCCCTGATACAGTTTCTCCCGGTCAACCCATGGTTCATGTATTGTGCTCGGTGATGGAGGTGTTCTTGCATCCATAATTGGAGTAACAGATTGCAACCTTGGAAGAAATTGCCCCCTTCTCGGCATACGGTCAAGGCTCGATAGATTTCGGACAAAACCAAAGGGACCACCGTGCTGGTAGCCTTTTTGATTGCAACATCGGCTATTCCTACCAGACTTATCTCTATTTTCTTGTCTTCACGCGGACAAATCACAATCCCCAAGAATGTCGTTATGAATGCTAGAGTTCGTCTGGCCTCCCATTTGGCTCTATTCCCTGCGTGAGTCAGTCCAAGGTTTGACTCTTCAAAACCCCGAGGAGTGCCGTACCGTTGATATAAGAATTGGAGGTCGCAACACCCTTTCGGCAGATCATCATTTTTCACCTTCCGACTAATGCTCAGCAGATCCAGAAACCCATGTGGAGATACCGGTCTTGGTGAGAGTAGGTATTGCCCCCTTAATTTCCCATTAAGTCCTGCATAGCCCGCAATTTCCTCTAATGTGGGCGTCAATTCAAAGTCAACAAAACGGAACACATTGCGGGTCGGATCCCAGAAAGATACCAGTGCCTTGATGATGTCTTCCCTTGGCTCGATATTCAACAGATCAACCAAACCTCCCAAAATTCTCCCTACTACCTTTTTGCTACCGTCTTCCAAATCGTTCCACCATATACGGAGCTGCTGAGGGACCTCACTAAAGATTGAAAATGATTTATTCTGATTCGTGCTCATCCTGCACATTTATTAAGGTGATTTAAATAAGAAAACAACTTTGTTTTGCTAAAAATAAAAAAAAAATCAGTTTTCAATCACGGCCTTTCAACGTCTCGGGGACGAAGGCTTTTAAGGTTGTGGGGTAAATTGATCGAAATCAAAATTGACCCAAAGGTGGCCGTTTATACGAAATTAGCCTTCCGGCGTCCCTTCCGGGAACATTCGGCTATTTTTGAAAACAGCGTCACCGATTTATTTAGTACAAAAATTAATTTTTCAAAAAGTGAAGTTGGACCCGATGGAGGTTGCCTACGTATCTCACATCCGATGAGAATCAAACCCCCGTAGTTCGGTTTTGACGAAACAAACGGCATTATTTATTTATTCACTTTACTAAAGGAAAATAAATAAGCTATTTCTATCTTAAGAGTAAAACAGATTTTTTTTTTCTCTAAAGCCGGTCAGCATGCAAGTCTATAACAGATAAATGCGCAAGACAAACAGGATGCAGCAGGATAGTCTGTTCATTTCGGGTCACCTGTCCTAGACGGACCCAACCCCTGTGTTGAGTCCCCTAAGCCAAAATGCGACATGATGCAAATAAACGTTTCCTACTAGGGATCCGGCATGAAGCTTTGTTATTCTAGGTTTAAAAACCTGGGTTTATCTGTACTAGACCTGGCTTACCCGAGCGGACAGCTCGAGCCGAGGAGGAGGCGGCAACCCGGGAATACAGAAGCTTCACCGGTTTTGCAACTTATCCAAACCTCGTTCTAAAATGGGAATTAGACACTATACAGAAAAGAAGTCACACGAAGTGCACCCTTCTTCATGATTTAGAAGACTCAGAAAGGAGATTGGTTCCGGCACAATTTATATGTACAATTCACACAATATCAAAGCAGTAAAAACAACATTTTGCACATTGATGCCAACATGTAAAAAAATCAGATAATAAAATATGCCAAACACAACAGTTATTCCGAGCTCGAGTTCTAAAGAAATCCCCAGCAGAGTCGCCAGAGCTGTCACACCTCCTTTTTACGCAACGGCGAGGGCGCGAGGAGTTTTTCCAATTAAAGGACAATCGAGATGGGATTTATTTTAATTACTTCAGAGTCGCCACTTGGGAGATTTTATGGTGTCCCAAGTCACCGGTTAAATCCCGAATCGAGGAAAAGAATGACTCTATTTAACGGTCCGCGAACCAGAAATCCGGATAAGGAATTCTATTAACCCGGGAGAAGGTATTAGGCATTCCCGAATTCCGTGGTTCTAGCACGGTCGCTCAACTGTCTTGTTTGGCTTATCTATCTGTTTTTTACAATTATGTACTTAGTGCAAGCTAATACCCCTTTACCGCTTTTATTATTGGTTATGATTTACGAAAGAGAAAGTTGCTTAAAAATATGCTTTCGAATCGCGTCACATGAAATGCACCCGGATCCTCAACATATTCTTATTCAACATTTCGGGGTTTGGATTTGGGTCACATGAAATGCACACCCGTATAAAAAAGGTAAAACTAAAATATGCGCCTGGATTGACTACTTATTTACATTTGTCGAGAAAGGCGTGATATTCGTTAAGAAACGACGCATCTCGAAACCTAAGTATTTATATGTACATTTATGACGGCTAGGTGATTAATGTAACTATTGGGCGAGGCGTACCTTTGATTCAAATCTAAAGCGAACTACATCTCACTGTATCTTACTTAAGAGTTGATTCCAAATTACTTAAAACTTGCTACGAACCACATCACATGAAATGCGCCTGTGGTTCTTAACATGCTTTGTTTACTCTTGCCCGAAATTGGGGTCGGGTCACATGAAATGCACCCCCGACTCTTTTTAATCTAATTACGTCATTCCGTTGAGTAACAACTCTCTAGCTAATCTTGCTTGTGACATAAGGTCTATCATTTAACAGGTTTGGAGATTACACACATGAGTAGGGAAGATTGAATAGAGATACGAAGACTAATTCAGGTTTACATGCTTATCTAACGACAATGTATCTTTGGTCTAGCTACATTTCCCATAACAAAACTAGCAATACAAATTTAATTAGACAGAAACAGAATGTAATCAAGCATAGACTTTGAACGACTACATGATTCAACAGACTTCAAACATAAACTTCAGGCTTCATTCTTTTTGAACCAAGGAATTACAATAACAGAGATGTGTACCTGGAATGTGAAAGAACAAAGAAGAGTGAGCGATGGTAATGCCGCAACAGTAACAGGAACAGTAGCAGCAACAACAACACCCAATAGACCAGTTACAACCAACAACCAACAGTGATCGAACTTTATCAATCACTGAACTAGTGACTAGAGCTCGAACCCAGGCAACAATAGACAACCAAGCAGCAACAAAACAATGTAACAACAGCAACGACCAGTGGCAGCACTCAACCAAACCAATAGCAAACACTACCAGTGGCAAACAAAGGACCAGCAGTCACTTAGACCAACAAACAGTGACAAACTGGATTGACAGCCCCAAAACTAGCCAAGCAGCACCACTATAGACACACACAACAACCAGCAGCAACACAACAATGAAATAACAGCAACAACTAAACCAGGCAGCAACCAAATGGACCAAACAGCAACCCAAACGATGGACCAACAGCACCAAATCGACCCAGGCAGCAACACACATACAACACAGCTAAGAACAAAAGCCCAGCACTACCAATAACAACAAGAACAACACCCAACCAGCGACCAAATCTCAGACACTGGATCAAAACCACGAAACAGTCCAGACCAATGAAACAATAGCTTCTTTTGTACCTTTGTATCTGTTTTTCTCCCTAGTTATGACTATGATTTTGCCCTCCAGGTGTTCTACTTATCACACTCTATGTTTTTGCTCTCAAGGTACTGTTTTGCCCTACCAGATGCTCTCAAAATCAGTATGTATCTCTCAATGTATGAATGTGCTACTGTTTTTACTTCCAGGATGCTCTCAAGTCTCTCTCTATAATGTCTCTATAGTGTGTGTCTCTGAAAAATCTCCCCATGTATTCTCCATCTCTCCCCTTTTATAGCTGAAACCACCACTTATCAGGGCCAAAAAGCATCAGGGAATACATCTGCCCATCCCTCTCTTTGCCCAGCCCATCCCCTCTCTGTTTCCAGCCCACTGTCCCTGAACTTCCACTATCCCTTGTCCATGTATGGACTTTATTAATTAACTATGGTTTCTGCCCAGACAAGGCTAAGTGCCCTGCAGTGACAGCAGACTCCACTGTCCAGCTTCATGTGCAGGGCACCAGGGATATTTCAAAGATGCTAACACCTAATTTCCTAGTCAGCTAATTCCCATCCTAAGTTCAGTTTCAATCAAACACTCCAATTCAATTCACAAGTGTTATTCACTGTCTGGGATATCAAACAAATCGACCTATGCAGCTAATCGACGACATTTAATCAACTACAACATATAACAATGGTAACAAATCAATTACCAAACAATGATTCTGAAAGTCTCGGCAAAAAATGAAAACCAAAAATTCGACGACGCCAAGCGAAACGAATAACTATCCTATGACAAACACATTCGAACAATTAACAGAATGCAACTTGACCAAATAAAAGTCTTTGGGGATGAAGAACAAAAACTGAAAAACTAAAGCACGAGGACCAAATTCAATTGATTAACAAATGGAATATGAAGAAATAAAGGAAGAAATACCATAAGAGAAGACCAACTCTGCATTTGAACGGACCCGGACCTGTCTTGGGTTCAATTCGAACTTGGGATTCAACTTGGACTTGGGTTCTTCGTTTTTGAGGCCAATGGACCTTAATTGAGATGTTTTCAGTAATGAAAACATCCCAATTAAGGTCTATTAGACCTCAATTAGGAAGAAATCGGCATCTAGGGTTCATGGCCGAGATTTGGGGCTTTTACAACCCTGGTAAGATTCGAGCTAAACCAAGGCCGGTGGGGGTATGAGGGAGGCGAGGGGAGGCTATGGTGTGATTTTGGTGAGGTTTGGCATGAATGTCAAATTCCGGCGACCTTCGAACAAATATTCGAGACGCTCGAGCGATATTCGAGGTTAATGGAGGCTGGGATCGTGATGGGGGAGGTGAGGGGAAGGGTTTGGCATTGGTTTGGTGGCGATTGGCCTACCGGAACCGCCGTGAGGCGATTTCCGGCAGGCGGAGGAGGGCGGCGTTACACCGGGTGTTTGAGAGCTCTGAGGGAGATGAAGGGAGAGGGGGGTTCTGGCTTGGGGGGGCGGGGTATGAAATGAGGAATATATACCAGAGATGAGATTGAATCCTGATCGTTGGATCATTTACGATCAACGATCAGGATCCCCTCACTTAAACCAAACGACGTCGTTTGGTTAAAGCATAGTCTGAGTGTATATTGGGATTAAATGATTAATCTGGGCCGTTGGATAATAAAATCCAACGGTCCGGATCAAGTGTTATACAGGCTGAGGCTGGACGGGTATTTGGGCTGGGTTAGAAGAAATCCGTTTGGGCCTGGCTTTTAGACTGAATTTGGCCCAGCTCGGATCTTCATGCTATATTATATGCATATGTGTATATATATATATATATATATATATATGTATGTATACATATATATATATATATACACACATATGTATATACCAACCTATAACACCGCTGTTTTTACTACAATTAACGCACACAATTACATATTACCCAAAAAATGTAAATCACATGACTTCGATATCAAACACTGAAAATGCAAAGCCTAGCATATATTTTTGTATTTTTAATTTAAATAAATAAACGTGCACACAAAAGATAAAATTAATACAAAATCACACAAATCATGCCCAACACGAAACTATTTTTATTTTGAATTTTCTGGGAGTACTTCTCGAGTAAGGCAAAAATCACGTGCTCACATATATATAATCCGAAAAAAGCTCCCCACAGGGGCCTACTCCTTCCTTCTGAGAAAAGGGGAAATAAAAAGCTCCCTCCTTATATCTGAGAAGATAGAGAAATGACCCATGAGAATGAATGCAAAGCTACTTTCTCATTAATGGATGAAAAAGACAATGTTTAATATGAATAAGATCTATCATCTCCTTTTTCATCCTATATGCAATTATCGCCATTAATGCTTCGATCTGTAATTAATTTGTTTGGCTAAGATTTACTCATTCATCTTTAATTGATTTCTTCAAAAAAGTTTCCATATCTTTTGAGTCAAACAATTTGACGCCATCTGTGGGGGTTTCTAAGTGAAAATCTTCTAGTTCTTTCCAGATCGAAACCAAGAAGTACAATCATTTATCAAAAGAAGCGCGGAGGAAAAACCCAACCCACACGAGATGCAAGAGCAACGCAGGAAAGAAAGAAGAGCCAAGAAAGATCACCGGGCCCGGAAACCATCGCCCCATCAATCTTTGATATACTCAACAGAAAAAACGATATTACCAACCTGCACTCTACCATAGAACCACCGGGAGAGAGCAAAGAAAAATCTCATTTTCAACCCCCCAGTGTCCAGGCAAGCACATAAGATCCGCGTGGATAAATGTATGCAGGAACATCTCGATCGGAGGGTAAAAATTGCCTCAACACGGCTAAAATACCTCATGTCCGCAACATCTCTAAGCCGGACGACGGGGGTCAGACAAGAAAACCATACAGCATACACTACACGAGTCTACAGACGAAACATCAACTTCTCGTATTCACCAGTGTTGCACCATCTAGTGCAAGTGATACAAAATAGACCGGGACTCCCACGAGAGATGTCTGACCCTCCAGGAACCAGAACAACAATAGGACGTTATTTCAAAAAGTTCAAAATAACACACTTTAAGTCTAAGGACCTTCGCCAAATGAAAAAAAAAGTTCGACCTCGATCGAACAACAACGGCATGTTATTTTGATAAGTTTGATATAACACCCTTTAAGACTAAGCGCCTTCGCCAAACAAAAAAGAAGAGTTTGATCTTGATCGGACAACGACGGGACGTTATTTTGATAAGTTTGAAATAACACACTTTAAGGCTAAGGGGCTTCGCCAAATAAAAAAGGAAGAGTTCGACCTCGATCGAAAGACGACGGGATGTTATTTTGATAAGTTCAAAATAACACCCTTTAAATCTAAGAGCCTTCGCCAAATGAAAAAGAAGAGTTCGACCTCGATCGAATGATTATGGGACGTTATTTTGAGAAGTTCGAAATAACACCATTTAAGGCTAAGAGCCTTCATCAACTGAAAACGAAGAGTTCGACCTCGATCGAACAATACTGGGACGTTATTTCGATAAGTTTGAAATAACACCCTTTAAGGCTAAGAGCCTTTGCCAAATGAAAAAGAAGAGTTCGGCCTCGATTAAACAACAACGTGATGTTATTTTGATAAGTTAAAAGTAACACCCCTTAAGGCTAAGGGCCTTAGCCAAATGAAAAAGAAGAGTTCGGCCTTGATCAAACAACAACGAGATGTTATTCCAATAAGTTTGAAATAACACCTTTTAAGGTAAGAGTCTCTGCAAAAAGGGAGAAGGGTTCGATCCCAATCGAACAACGATGGTTTGGTATTTCGATAAGTTCAAAATGGAACCCCTTGAAATTGACAACCATTGGAAGAAAAGAAAAACTAGGACTCGTCAGATGAGCCTCTATTTTACATTGAAGCCATGAACAATTGAAATAAAATGTGAAGTACAAGGCAAATAGCGAAGAAAAGAACTCTTATTTATGCAAAGTCATAGTGCAGGCTACCGCCACTCACATACGAACTAGGCCAATTTAAAAAAAAAGATAGGGAAAAGGAAAACGATCAAATGGTAGTCAACAAACGAAATTAAAAAAATGAAGGCAACATACTTCATTTGGCGTCATCGCCGTTGTCACCATCACTACTATCATCATCGTCCCCAAGAGGTTCTTCATAACCATTTATCCCTATTAGCTTCGGGCATTGCCGCGTCATACCTATAGTTAACATGAGCCTCCCAAGCTTTCGCACGCACTTCTTCATAAGCAGCCTCAGCCATGGTGCCAGCTTCCCACAAACTCTTGTATATTTCCCGCTGGGCTTCTACATAGATCCAAAGCTCATGCACTTGGCGAGGAATAACAATAGAAGATAACTTGACCTGAGCCCTAATCCCCTTACCTAGATCGAGCTCCTCGTCCATGATGTGAAGTTGATCCTTGAGTTCACTCTTGTTGCGGATGGTCTGCATCAATTCCTGATCTCTTTTCTCTAACTCCTCGCCAAGAGCCCAGTTACGGGGAATCGTTCTCAGCTGTTCATGCATCTCATGACACCTGTCGTGGTAGCGACTATATTTCTCCAACATCTTCAAGAAAACCCTTGCCCGAATGTTGGCCCTGCGAATGCTTTCCACTTCCACCATGTATGTATAGAAAACTTAAAGACATGGTCAAACAAATATTTTTCAGAAAAGGCAAAAGCATAAAGTGAAAACAAAATGTAACATACTCTTAAACCCATGGCGGCTACCTCGTCCCTCAACTCAGCATCGAGAACATCCCGAAGGTACTCGTTCTCAGCTTCGAAACACAACAGGCTGAATTGCAGTACCAACTCTTCCCCCTTCCCCACTTCCCCCCTCCCGCCAAGAGATTAATGCCGGAATGGATTTGAAGAATGTGGGCCGAGCCCCCCACATTAACCACCGAATGAGTGAGACCCTCCTCAAATATCCTAACATCGTCGGGGTCTAAGTCCAATTCAGACTTATAGTCATCGACCACCATGCCTTTTCCCCTTTCTGCTACTGAAGAGGAGGCGCGACCCGCTGCAGAAGATGAGGGCACATCTGAAGTCACAACAGCGACCCCTAAGGTCTATCTCTCTACCGCGACAAGGTTCTGTTCATCAACAATGACACGGACTTCTGGTTGAGCCAAGGCAACAACAGGAGTTTCTTATTTATGATCATGGGTACCGACAACTCTAATGGTTTTTTCTGCCCTATAGAGGGAGCCACAATAACACCCTCTCTGGAGCCTGTCAGAGGAGAGTCATCCAGATGAATTATCGGTGGGGGTGCCATCTCAAACTCTACTCTCTATCTCTTTGATGCCCCTTCTTCTCTCTAGTAAATGGCGACTCATCTGCTGGCGAACGACATTGGTCGGGATCTCGTCTTGGGAAGCGGCCCTCGCTGGAGTAACTAAGGCCGCATATTCGACCAAAGCAACCATCAATGAAGGTCAAACTATGTGTACCGCAATTGGGCGAGCAGATGCGGCCAGTTGGAGAAAAGCTAGCTGAGGGCCCCTTGTTCTCCGCACCCTACTTGGAAATGACGAACGACACATAAGATGTTAAACAAAGAGAATGAAGAGAGAGGGCTGTAGATGAAGGCTTCATTTCACTTGTAAGGGGCCTGCATTCGAACCTCTCATGGAAGGTCGGCCATGTGCAAATTCCCATTGTATGGAGAAGAATGGCCTCCTCCCATTCGTGAATCTCTTCGACAGGCGGTGGGGGGAATTTCTCACCTATAAAAGACAATACAACTTAGAGCTCATAGAAAAAGGTCAAACATTTCGCTAACTAAAGATGCAAACTTATGAGAGAAGTTCCATCTCTCCAGGAATCCCGTCGGGTCTGACACTATGTGTTTGATTCGCACATAAAAGTAGTTCTCGTAGAAATGACGATTGGTCTTGTCATCCATCTTACCACTAGACTCCTCAACCCCCGAGGACCCATATGAATCACCAAACCACGAATCATTTCGGGAGCAAAAATGCTGAGCATATGGTCCAAAGTAACCTCATGACTGGCAAGCTCCGCATACTTGAGCGGCATAAAGAACAGCTTGTACGAATAAGGCGAAAGCTGGGCGGGGCACACTTCGTAGAAACGGCAGAAAGACACCACCAACATGGGAAGAGGAAGGGTGTACCCTACAATAAAGGGGTAGGCGTAGAATGCACAGTACCCGGGACAGTTGAATTGAACTATTTCGTCCCCCTCCACCAGCTGCATATTGACATAATTGGGGATTCCCCACCTTTCGTTCAGCTCTGCAATCCCCTCTCCTTTATAATAGAACGGATAGGTTCCGACTTTGCTCCACCACTTGAGCTGGAGTCAGTCCCTTCTCTCCCCGAATGAGGTAAGATCTCAGTCACTAAAGGACCCCCCTCATCTTCCGCCATATCCAACCCTCCGGTGACCTGAATAGAACTCTCCGGTACCAGATTAACGACTGTAAGATTGTCTTGAGAAGAATCACTATCCATTCTTTTGGTAGAAAATGCTCCAAAAAGAAGTAATAAGAAAAATAAATGAAAGATTTCACTGAGCAAGAAGGTGAGCAGAAATTCGAGATATCGGAAAAATTTATATCTGAAGAATTCTCCCAAACGAAAGGTGAAGTGGATAAACCAATTTACAAGTTTCATCTATTTATAAGAGACATAAATTCCCCGAGCATGAAACCCAAAAGTCGCCGTTGGAATCTGATAAGACACAAAATATTTCAGTCTCCCCGAAACATGTGTCATAATGGTGTCAATCATGAACTAATGCCTCAGCACCAACCGATGCCTCGATTCTGAAACCGCCACAACATTCCACAAGGACCGACAAAAGCATCACCATTGCACCTAAAACCCATATAATGCAATTAAGGATTGGATGATTGAAGGTCATATTTCTCTCGACTTCATAGAATACGTGGTCCTTCTATCAATTCCAACATAGGATGACCCTGACAGACGGGGGGACTAACTGTATTGGTCAAAATATGACCACCACGATCAAGTTGCCCAACATCCCACCTCAGTAACAATATAGTACAAGTAGACATAACCAACCCAATTTTTCCTCTGGATATCCGACAAATCGGGAAGGGTAACACCTACACTAACGACTAGGGCACATTAACGATGGTAAAGTGTCAAGTCAAGCATCAAGTAAAGGGATCTCGACTATATATAGTCTGAAAAAAGCTCCCCACAGAGGGGCTACTCCTTTCTCCTGAGAAAAGGGGAAATAAAAAGCTCTCTCCTTATGTATGAGAAGATAGAGAAATAACTGCATGAGAATGAATGTAAAGCTACTTTCTCATGAATTAATGAGAAAGACAATGTTTAATCTGAATAAGATCTATCGTCTCCTTTTTCATCCTATATGCAATTGTCGCCATTAATGCTTCGATCTGAAATTAATTATGTTTGGCTAAGATGTACTCCTTCATCTTTGATTGATTTTTTCAAAAAGGTTTCCATATCTTTTGAATCAAATATTTACCTTTAAGTCTTGGTGGCTTGTTCTTATCACGCAATACACCAGATGCTAGCTTCCATTTTATTCATCTTGCAATTTCCTCATTATTCTTTAATTACTAACTCAAGGTACCTAAAAACATCATTACCACGTGAGCCTCCTAAATTATATCACTAGACTTGCATTTCAAGTATTTTATTTTAATTTTGCTTAATCTGAAATATTTAGACTCTTGAGTCTATTTTTAAACCTCCAGTCTAGCCTTAGCTCCGTCTCCATCTTGTCGATGAATGTTATGTCTCTTAATAATCTGTATTCGAAAATATATTCAA
The DNA here is from genome assembly GCA_032618575.1 of Nicotiana noctiflora. NCBI lineage: Eukaryota > Viridiplantae > Streptophyta > Magnoliopsida > Solanales > Solanaceae > Nicotiana > Nicotiana noctiflora. Next base: position 86,640 of record JASVEL010007321.1, read on the forward strand.
AAGTAAAAATGTTATAAAAACATAAAGGCAAAAAAATAGAATTATTCCGAGCCACTGAATTCACAGTGTTTTCTTAAGGAACTTAGGCCTCATTTGTTTGCACTTAATGGAGGTCTGAATCTTAATTATTCAGATCTTAGATATTAAGTGCCTTTGTTTTGAAAGTCTGAATCTTAATTATTCAGATCTTAATCATTAAGTGTGTTTGTTTTTTAACTTCATAACCACTTAATGGGTTTAAATAGGTCTGTATGATTAAGATCTATAACAGAGACTTAATTTCATTAAGATGCTATCACATATTCATTATTAACTGCCGTCGCCTACCATTATAAACTACCACCTTGCCACCACCACCACCACACACATCCACAGTCCCCACCACCACCTCTACCACCACATCTACCACCACCACGCCACCATCATCCTTAATCATAGCCTCCATTATCGACCATCACCACCTACTATCACCACTCCGACCACCATCGTTCTCACCCGCAATTAACACTCATCTGCATCAACTATCACAACTGACCATCCCATCACCATCAACAAGCACAACTGGCACTACCCATCGTTATAACCTACCACCACCCACCTACCACCTTCCTCAATCACAACTACTACCACCACCCGACATTATTAACTATCACCACCCACCACCACCATCCTCAATCATAATCGCCACCACTACTAATCACTACTAACTACTAGCATAAACCACCATCATCAACCAAAACTACCACCAACAACCGCCTCTAGTCGGCATTACCCATTAGCCATCACCACCGCCAACTATCATATTCTAAAAAATTATATATTTTATTGATAGAATATTAGATTAGTTAGTATTTCATTTCAATTTTATGTTTATTAATTTTCAAATAAAGATAAATTTTATACATTCAGATGTTAAAAATCAAACAGTCTTAATTATTTCTATTCGGATCTTAATACACATCTTAATATATTCAGATGTGTATTCAGATCCAGATGTCTCAATCTTAATACACATATTGATATTCGGATGTGTATTCAGATTCAGACGTCTTAATCTTAAAAAAAACAAATGAGGCCTTAATCTCCTCCTAATGCCCAAAGTTTAGGATTATCTCCTCCCAGGATAAAGGAGAATTACCCCTCACTGGTATAGCGGTACTTCAAACTCTAATGACAACAAATGCAAAGAACAGTAGCAACTCATACTTACTACTTTCTTTTCTGTCAATATAATGTAGAAAGAAGAAGGATAAATCAGAATTTTAGTAAGGAAAATATGAGATAGAGTTAATGTATTTATAACCAAAAAATGTTGGGTTACACCGACGAGTTACTGTTAGGTTTTAACTCAAAATGGTTGTTTTATAAACAACCATTTATGCAAACTGCCAAATTTAATTATAACGGAAAAATTAAAACGGAGAAAAATTGAATAACAATTATAGAAACGGTCTAATTTGAATTAATTAATATTGCGTTAATATTAAAAAAATTAATCAATCACATCATTTGACCAAATCCGAACAACAATGACGACCAGGGCTGATCCACCCTTTTGGGTAATGGTGGTATGACACCCGCTCGGTGGGTAAAATTATCAAAATATTTATGTATAAAAATGTAAACTAGGTTAAATATGTGATCCTGCAACCCCCATCCGCAAATTAGATAAATGTGCCATAATTGGTAGACCTTTTTGAAAGCTTTTCTGGTATGTAAAATTCTAGTTCGAATTTATCTTGAACCTTGTTTAACTTTCCCATTTTGTTGTGCTTTTATTTTTTTTCTCCGAGTCATTTCTCTTTTGGGCTACCCAATTTCCTATTTGTCGTTTATTATTTTTTATTTTTTTTTGTATATTCTATTATCAGTGATAATTAACAAGAAAAAGAAAAGCTTCCAAAATTTAAAAATTTGCATTTCTCTTAATTTCATATCTTTTAGTTTTCTTCTTTCAAAATCAAAAAAATTGGTTCTTGATATTTAGAGTGAGATCAAAATTAATTTATAATTTTTTTATTATAACTTAAAAATTTATGTTATTCTATGATTGTTAAATACAATTTCAATCTCTTTAGTAATAAATTATTATAGATATTTTGCAAGCATTAGATATATGCTTTTATAAGTTTATTTTTAGATCTTGTAGTTTATCTAATTTCGCATTTACTTATTCGATATAATTTATCTATTGAATTTTTTTTTATTCTAATTTTGCATTTACTAGAACCCTTATTAAAGAATTTATTTTACTTGTGAAAATTTCTTTTTTTGCATACAAAAAAATGTTGTTCCTAGTGAAAATATTAATTTTACTTGTATTATTAATAATAAAAGTGTGATTCCTTCTTTAAAATGTTAATTATATTTGCTTCTTAATGTCCGAGATATAATTTTCATACGATAATAATAATATATATACCCAATAAAATTCTATAAGTGGAGTCTGAAAAATTAATGTTATATTTACAAATTAAATACTTGTTAAATTGCCCAAATAAATTAAGAAAAATGAATTGGACAAACATAAGGAACGACTAGAGCCCGTTTGAATTGGCTTAAAAAAAGTGGCTTTTAAGCATAGCTTTTAAGTGCTGGAGCTTATTTTATAAATTAGCACTTACATGTTTGGATAAAAGTGCTGAAGCTTAAAAAAGTTGTTGAAGTGTTTGGCAAACAAGTGGTGGTAAGCACTTTTTCTTATTAAAAAATAAAAATATAAAAACTTTGGTATTATAAAAATGAAAATAAAGAGGAAATAAGAAGGTAATTTTGGTATTAAAATTTACAAGGGCAAGAGAGTAATTTTATTGGTCAAACTAAAATGGCTTTTAAGCCAAAATAAAAAAAGTTGGGATTAGCCAACTTATTGCTTTTGGCTTTTTTAAACACTTTTTAACTTTTTAATCAATTTTTTTTGTTGCCAAACACTCCAAACCAGCTTTTAAGCACATTCAAATACCCTCTATATATTACGGTGCTAAACCTACTTTCTTCTGGTTCTTTAAAAGTTGGAAAAGTGTAATCCTATAATAAGCATCAAAACTCTTTTACTCGGACAATGTCCCTTGAAAAATTCAAAATTTTCATTTTTTGCTCAATTTCGCATTCACACAACAATGTCCTGCAAAAATTCACAGAAACACAAATAGCCAGTTCTTTGGGTGTCAATTTCTTTTCCATTTCAAAATGCTCAAATTTGTTAGCCATGTTTTGTTGAATTTGTTCATCATGTGAAGATCAGCTCTTCTAACCCTGGGCAACTCCTCCAATATGGCGGTGTCTGAAAAAGGTGAGTCTTCTGATTTTTACTGAGCTAGCGTATATATTTCTCTTTTTTTTTTTATTAAATGAAGAAGATGGGGAAAGGCTGCTTTTGTTTTTTTTTATGAACATGTAGTTTTCAATAAATTTTAAATTTTGTTTAATTAGTATTATACTGGGAATTTGGGATTTTAACTAACTTATAGATATAATTAGTAAGATAAACGATCGAGTTGTGTTTATGGCAGGTTGTGGACTGGGAAGCAACTAGTTTTCCTTCAATGTTTAAAATCATCACTTTGCCTTTTTCTACTTGGCTCAAATTAATAATAATTGGTTATGGAGGTAAACTAATTAAAACATCCATAATAATATCCCAAGTTGTCTCTAAAGAATTTGAGAAAACAAGGAAATGCAAAGAAGTCTTCTGCATTTCATCTTTCTAAAACTGTTTGACTTTTATTTATTTATTTATTTATTTATTTATTTTCAGCACTAATTAATTCAGTCAAAATATGAAACAGTGACTTAGTCTAGATTCTTATACGCGAGAACAACTTGAGAGGTGATATCTATGACTTTCATAGCCAGCTGGAAATTTCCCAGTCTCATCAAGGTTTAATTTTGTATATAAACGAACGGTGAAGCCAACGAGCAATCACAACACTGCAAGAGGCAAATATTTATATAATACTACTACTGTTAGCCTATCATTTATCTTTACAGGGAAAAACCTAGCGTCGAGATCAAGATGGTCGATGCAGTTGTGTCCTATGCAGTTCAAAAACTGGGAGATTTCCTCATAGAGGAAGTTTCCATGCGCCAAAGTTTGAGAGAGAACGTGGTTTGGCTGAGAAATGAACTGTCTTTCATGCAGGCATTCCTCAAAGATGCCGAAAAGAAGCAAGCAGAAGATCACCTGGTGCAACAATGGATATTTGAGATCACTTCTGTTGCTAATTAAGCAGTGGCCATCTTAGAAACATACAGTTTGGATGAGGGAATTAATGATGGCAATGCTGGATTTGTTGATCGTCTTAAGGCTTGTGCTTGCATCTGTCAGAATGAGGCCAAGTTTCACAACATTGGGACGGACATCCAATCTCTCAAGCAAAGGGTCATGGATATCTCTCGAAAAAGAGATACGTATGCTATTACTCACATCAATAATAATGCTGGAGAAGGGCCAAGTAATAGGTCAAGTGATCCGTTTTCCACGATAATGAGATCATTGAGGAGAGCAGTGTCGTATACAGATGAAGATCAACTTTTTGTTGGCTTTCGAGAAGTGTTTCAAAGACTACTTGATGAACTTCTGAAAAAGGAGTCTCGCCGAAATGTCCTTTCAATTTATGGCATGGGTGGGTTGGGCAAGACCACACTTGCAAGAAACCTATATAACTCCCCAAGTCTACTCGCTATCTTTCACACTCGTGCTTGGATATGTGTCTCTCAACAGTATAGTACCCCAGATCTCTTTCGGAGTATCATAAAATCTATACAAGGTTGCGATGAAGAAACATTAAAAATGCTGAAGGAGATGACAGAGAGAGATCTAGAAACTCGCCTCTGTGATCAATTGAAAGAGCACAAATACCTTATGGTGGTTGATGATGTATGGCATCGAGAAGCTTGGGAGAGTCTGAAAAGAGCATTACCAGATAACAACAATGGCAGTAGAGTTATCCTTACAACACGAAAGGAGGACGTGGCTGAAAGAGTCGATGACAAAGGTTTCACCCATAAACTTCGTTTTCTGAATAAAGAAGAAAGTTGTGACCTTTTTTGCAAGAAACTCTGTCCAAAGAATAAGATGGGTTCTACTTACTTATTCTCCCCGTTAATGGAAAGTCTAGGTAAGGAAATGGTGGAGAAGTGCAGAGGTTTAACACTTGCAATTGTGGTACTAGGTGGGCTGCTTTCCCACAGAAAGGGGGTTGACGAATGGCAAAAGGTGAAGACACACATTTGGCAGCATATGAAGAATGACTCTATTGAGATCAATCACATTCTATCATTGAGCTACAATGATTTGTCATTTGAGCTCAAGCAATGTTTTCTGTACTTTGGCATTTTTCAAGAAGATGAAGTGATCGACACAGAAAAGTTGATGTATTTGTGGTTGGCCGAGGGATTCATACCGAGAATTAGAGAAGAACATATGGAGTATATTGCTGAAAACTTCCTACATGAGCTAATTAGTCGAAGCTTGATTCAAGTGGAGGAGACATTCTTCGATAAAATTCTTACATGTAGGATACATGACCTACTTCGAGATCTTGCTGTACAAAAGGCCACTAAGGTTAACTTGTTTGACATTTATGATCCAAGAGTAAACTTGGTCACCTCCTTCCGTCACCGACATGTTATTCATACACAAACTCAAAGGTATCTTTCACTTGATCTTTCAAAATTAAAGGTACGCTCAATACTGTTCTTTGATAAAGAATTTAACGACATGGAGGATAAAAAGTTTATGACGTAGTGTTCGACATTCCAGCATCTATATGTGCTGGACTTGGAGAATATCGTTTTTTCTGGTAATGAATTACCTCATACTATAGGCGATTTGGTACACCTCAAGTTCTTAGGCTTGTCTAACACCAATGTTTTCAAACTCCCACCTTCCATTGGCAAACTAAAAAGCCTACAGACACTGGAAGCATTGATAACTGACCATTGCTCGTGCGAACTACCTCGTGAGGTGGCCCAGCTCACAAATTTGAGACATTTCGTTGCTCGATACGAGGTCCCCTTGCAAGTTGACAAACTTACGAATCTAAGAACTCTTAAATATATTCGGTGTGATCAGTGGAAAGATACTGATGCTGCCGCTTTAGTCAACCTTCAAGAGTTGGGCATGGAAAGAATAAGGAAATCTTACTCCCTAAAATCCATTGGCAGCCTGAAATGCCTCACCACATTGTGGCTGGTTTGCCAATATGGTCAAAATTTTCCTCCCCTTGAACCTCTTTCTTGTTGTGAAAACCTTCACAGATTGTGGTTATCAGGGGGAATAGAAGAAGTAGCTGATTTAGACAAACTGCCGAAATCCATCACTTTGTTAGTCCTAGAGTGTGCAGAACTGAAGGAAGATCCAATGCCAATTCTGGGAAAGTTTCCAAACTTAAAGCATCTCGAGTTATCATGGGCTTACAACGGAAAGAAAATTAGTTGTGAGGGCAACAGTTTCGGTCAGCTGGAGACCCTTAGACTGGATTATCTTGAAAATCTGGAAAGCTGGCATCTAGCCACAACTGCTATGAGTCTGATAAAAGGTTTGAGTATATTTCAGTGTCACAAGCTGAAGAAAATTCCGGAAAGAATGAAACACGTTGCGGCACATGGGAGTAATCAAAGGCGAACGGAGTACTATTATCGATTCCCAAATTAACTAGTGAGGAACTTGCTGCATGTGTGAGGCTTTTGAGGTGAGTTAATACCCATCCTTATTTTCCGATCCATTTATTATTTTTAAGAGTGAATCTAAAACATTTTTTTTAAAACAAATTATATATAGAAATTGTAGTATAAATTTATGAATTATATAAGACAATAATGTGTGATTCTGGAAGACTTGAAAAATGTATTGGACGAAGACCATAGTATATCGTGTTAGGAGCAGACGATAAATTTACCTATGGATTTGCTTGATTGGAGATTTATGTTTTGAGTATTGTTCAGTTGGTTCAATTGTTGGATCGTGACACCAAATTTATAATTTTCTACTAATCTAATCCATATTGAATATCCTAATTCTTAAAATATAAGCTAGTATTAAGTTAAAAGTTTACCTTAAATGATTGGCAAGTTTGTTGTTATTTGTGGCCTTAGTGAAGCTGCATCACTGTGTTAGACATGGTTGTCATCTCACTGGAAAGACTTTCAAATGTGTGTGGTAGGGATGGCAATTGGGGCAGGGCGGGGCAGGGATAACGTTAAATGGGGCAGGGCAAGGGGAAAACATTAATGGGGCAGGGCGGGTCAAATTATTATTTTTGAAAATTTTTAGTAGGGCAGGGCAGGGTAGGGCATATACGGGTTAATAGCTGGGTCGGGTCCAAATAAGCGAGACCCGTGTTACACGTACCCAAAAAAAAACTTAAATCCCAAACGGGAAAATCCTAAAACCTAATTTCCAAACTCAGAAGTCAAGAAACTCTCAATCTCTCATGCGATGATGCGATTCTTCTTCCTCTTTGAACTGCTGTGAATCTGTGATTCTTCTTCCTCAAACCTTCTCCGATTCTTCTTCCTCCGCAAATCCAGGTAAATATTTGAAGCCTTTCTCTACTTTTGTTCTTCTGCTTCACTTCTTTGGATCTACAAGTTTGATTGACCGTTGAAACCCTTGTTTTACTGCTGAAATTTCTGCTAAGCTCCTTGTTTGGATTGGATTCTACTTTTTTTTGGCTTTTCTTAGTGTCTACTTTTCTTCGAAAATGTTTGCTTTTCTGAACTAGTCATCTACCTTTAAGTTATACTCAATTTCTAGTTGTTTTGTGTAATTTTTGGTTCCAAGGTCAAAAAAATTATGTGAAATTAATTGTTGGTTTGCCGATAATTCTAATTGCTTTTGGTGTGTCATAAACCAGCATACCTTATAATACTTTATTTCACAATTATTAATGATTGTACATGTAGCATCATTTAAGGATATTGTGTTATCAATCTTCTCATGATATTCATTCACGTTGGATAGAGCATTGAAAAGATTCGAACAATTTCCCGAACTCTGCTCAACCTGCAGCATTATTTTTCTATTTGGCGTGCCCTTTTTGCTGGAAACCATTGTCCAGTTATGATTAATAATATGCTGCCCAACTTCCTTTGTATCTTGTCCAGCATCAATAGGTTTTGAGATAGATTCAGCTGGAATAAAAGCAGCAGTAGATACATCTACAACATTTTACCTGCTGCTGCTGATTTCTCAACTGAATCAACAATTGCAGGAACTCGATCAACTATTTTCATTGCAGTAGTAGAGTCCAAATTTGCACCTACACCAATATGTCTTGGCCCTGCTACCTTTAGTTGACTATTACCAATGTTTGCTTGATTCAAAAAATCATGTTGCATGATATTATGTTGAGAAGTTCCTGTCATTTTCTGTTGCCCAGTCCTATCATTTGGTATGTGCACGTCACCTACTGATTTTTCAATTTTATCAACAAGTGCAACATTAGATATTGGAGCCCCAACAACATGTCGATCCCCATTTGCATTAAATGCATCAGTAAAAACACAAAACTTGTCGCACAATAGTGATATTTCTTGTCTTTGTCTTACTAGATAATCATGGCATCTCAAATTGAAGAGAATCTACCAGCTTCATCTACTAATGATATTTCCTAAGACGATGAGAGTGAAAGGCCATCAGAACCTGATGAAGTTGAACCAAAAAAAAGGAGATATTCCCGAGCATGGGATCATTTCGAGCCGGTGAAGGTTAATGGTATTCCATATGGTGCTTGTAAGTATTGCGGTCGCCGTTATAAAAATGCTAGGAATTGTGGGACAAAATCTATGTTAGATCACATGCCTAAGTGTCCTAATAGGCCAAGAGATGCACAAAATGAGGGCGATACCGGGGATGGTTATTTTGATCAAGAAGTTTCACGTAAAAAACTTGCACATGCCATTATTTTACACGAGTATCCACTCTCTATAGTCGATCATGTGGGATTTAGGAACTTTGTTGCGAGTCTTCAATCTATGTTTAAGATGGTTTCCAGAAATACAATCAAGAATGACATAATAAAAATCTTTCACAATTTGAAATCGCAAACTTCTATGTGGTTGGAGAAAGTCACGAGTAGAATTGCAATAACAACCGATATGTGGACTTCCAATAGTAACAAAAAAGGATTCATGGCTATTACTCGTTATTTCATTGATGATTCTTGGAGGCTTCAAAGTCATATTTTGAGATTCGCTTATGTCCCTACTCCGCTTGATAAAGATGCTTTGTGTGGTGCTTTGGTTAATTGTTTGTTTGATTGGAATCTTGAACGAAAACTATCGATTATCATAGTTGATAATTGTAGCATAAATAATGCTATGATTAGAACTTTATTGGATGAGAAACTTAATAAAACGGATTTGTTATTGAGTGGTCGAGTATTTCATGTGCGTTGTGCTGCACATATTTTAAACTTGATTGTGCAAGAAGGGTTAAAAGTGATAGGAGATAGTATTGGCAAAGTGCGTGATAGTGTCTTTTATTGGATTGGGTCAGCTGGCAAAATTGAGAGGTTTGAAGTAGCCGCACGTTTGGTTCACTATTCTTGTAATAAGAAGTTAGAGTATGATTGTCCTACTCGGTGGAACTCAACATATTTAATGTTGAGAACAGCTATAGAATACAAAAAGGTGTTTAACAAGTTGAGTCTAACTGACACAAATTATAAGTCGTATCCAACTGAAGAGCAATGGAGTAATGCAGAAGATGTTTCTGATAAGCTCAAACTTTTATCATATCACTGAACAGTTTTCAGGAACTCAATATCCAACTACTAGTCAATACTTTACAAAAGTTTGGGAAATTAAGCTAGAACTGGAAGCTTGGGCGAAAGAACTTAATCCTTTGATTAGCGATATGGCATCTGTGATGTTGAAATTTAGAAAATATTGGAATGATGTGCATATTTTGATGGGAGTAGTTGCAATCTTTGATCCACGGTACAAGATGAGGTTGGTAGAGTTCTTTCTTCCACTAATTTATGGTGAAGAAGCTTCAACTAAAATTCAAGAAGTTCGATCCAATTGTTATGATCTCTTTCAAGATTATAAGAGTAAATTATCGGCTCCACATGATTCATTTGCATCTAGTTCTAGTAAAGTCACTAGTTTTAATCAGGGTGATCGGCTTTCGAGCTTTGATAGATTTGTAGCTTCAACTGGAGCTACCGTGGAGAAAAAATCAGAGTTGGATATATACTTAGAAGAAGACCTACTACCTCGAACCCGTTCATTTGATAATTTGAGTTGGTGGAAAACAAATGGATTGAAATTTCCTACATTGCAAAAAATGGCCCGTGATCTCTTAGCCATTCCCGTGTCTAGTGTTGCTTCAGAATCTGCATTTAGCACTAGTGGGAGGTTGATTAGCCCGCATCGGAGTAGACTCCACCCCACTACTTTGGAAGCTTTAATGTGTGCTCGCACGTGGTTATGGAATGACTTAAATGGTAAGTAATTTTCAATAACTAAGCAATGAATTTCAGAGCAAGATACAAGATAAAGGTTGAACCTGTTCAAAACTCCTCCCAAAGCACAAGGATGAGAACATCACATTCATGTGTTAGCAATTCACCAGAATTCATCAATGAAAATCTAAAGCAATGAGGACTACAATATTAGCTAACTTTTCCAATAATCAACAGAACAACCTTTGATCACAAAATCACTATGAGTTTTACGAGGAACATTTAACTGCTACAAGTAGGACGAAACCATACTTAAATTCAAACAGTACCAACACCAATAAAAACAGATACTATAAATTGAAACAGTAGCTATGTGAAACAGTAGCATGTCAAGGGTCTCAAAGTTGCGATAAACCACTTGAATCCGGCTCATCCTCTTCATCAAGCAATGTTGGACATGAAACTTGATCAACGGTTGAAGTCAAACCTAAAAGGAAAAATGCATAGTTCAATGGATCAAATATAGTATTAAACAATTGAATATATATTACGACAATAATGAGAAAATTACTTACCATTTAAGTTATTCCATAACCACGTGCGAGCACACATTAAAGCTTCCAAAGTAGTGGGGTGGAGTCTACTCCGATGCGGGCTAATCAACCTCCTACTAGTGCTAAATGCAGATTCTGAAGCAACACTAGACACGGGAATGACTAAGAGATCACGGGCCATTTTTTGCAATGTAGGAAATTTCAATCCATTTGTTTTCCACCAACTCAAATTATCAAATGAACGGGTTCGAGGTAGTAGGTCTTCTTCTAAGTATATATCCAACTCTGATTTTTTCTCCACGGTAGCTCCAGTTGAAGCTACAAATCTATCAAAGCTCGAAAGCCGATCACCCTGATTAAAACTAGTGACTTTACTAGAACTAGATGCAAATGAATCATGTGGAGTCGATAATTTACTCTTATAATCTTGAAAGAGATCATAACAATTCGATCGAACTTCTTGAATTTTAGTTGAAGCTTCTTCACCATAAATTAGTGGAAGAAAGAACTCTACCAACCTCATCTTATACCGTGGATCAAAGATTGCAGCTACTCCCATCAAAATATGCACATCATCCCAATATTTTCTAAATTTCAACAACATCACAGATGTCGTATCGCTAATCAAAGGATTAAGTTCTTTCACCCAAGCTTCCAGTTCTAGCTTAATATAACAAACTTTTGTAAAGTATTGACTAGAAGTTGGATATTGAGTTCCTGAAAACTGTTCAGTGATATAATAAAAAAGTTTGAGCTTATTAGAAACATCTTCTACATTACTCCATTGCTCTTCAGTTGGATACGACTTATAATCTGTGTCAGTTAGACTCAACTTGTTAAACACCTCTTTGTATTCTATAGCTGTTCTCAACGTTAAATATGTTGAGTTCCACCGAGTAGGACAATCATACTCTAACTTCTTATTACAAGAACAGTGAACCAAACGTGCGGCTTCTTCAAATCTCTCAATTCTGCCAGCTGACCTAATCCAATACAAGATACTATCACGCACTTTGCCAATACTATCTCCTATTACTTTTAACCCTTCTTGCACAATCAAGTTTAAAATATGTGCAGCACAACGCACATGAAATACTCGACCACTCAATAACAAATCTGTTTTATTAAGTTTCTCATCCAATAAAGTTCTAATCATAGCATTATTTATGCTACCATTATCAACTGTGATAGTCGATAGTTTTCGTTCAAGATTCCAATCAAACAAACAATTAACCAAAGCACCACACAAAGCATCTTTATCATGCGGAGCAGGGACATAAGCAAATCTCAAAATATGACTTTGAAGCCTCCATGAATCATCAATGAAATGACCAGTAATAGCCATGAATCCTTTTTTCTTACTATTGGAAGTCCACATATCGGTTGTTATTGCAATTCTACTCGTGACTTTCTCCAACAACATAGAAGTTTGCGATTTCAAATTGTGAAAGCTTTTTATAATGTCATTCTTGATTGTATTTCTGGAAACCATCTTAAACATAGGTTGAAGACTCGCAACAAAGTTCCTAAATCCCACATGATCAACTATAGAGAGTGGATACTCGTGTAAAATAATGGCATGTGCAAGTTTTTTACGTGAAACTTGTTGATCAAAATAACCACCCCCGGTATCGCCCTCATTTTGTGCATCTCTTGGCCTATTAGGACACTTAGGCATGTGATCTAACATAGATTTTGTCCCACAATTCCTAGCATTTTTATAACGGCGACCGCAATACTTACAAGCACCATATGGAATACCATTAACCTTCACCGGCTCGAAATGATCCCATGCTCGGGAATATCTCCTTTTTTTTGGTTCAACTTCATCAGGTTCTGATGGCCTTTCACTCTCATCGTCTTAGGAAATATCATTAGTAGATGAAGCTGGTAGATTCTCTTCAATTTGAGATGCCATGATTATCTAGTAAGACAAAGACAAGAAATATCACTATTGTGCGACAAGTTTTGTGTTTTTACTGATGCATTTAATGCAAATGGGGATCGACATGTTGTTGGGGCTCCAATATCTAATGTTGCACTTGTTGATAAAATTGAAAAATCAGTAGGTGACGTGCACATACCAAATGATAGGACTGGGCAACAGAAAATGACAGGAACTTCTCAACATAATATCATGCAACATGATTTTTTGAATCAAGCAAACATTGGTAATAGTCAACTAAAGGTAGCAGGGCCAGGACATATTGGTGTAGGTGCAAATTTGGACTCTACTACTGCAATGAAAATAGTTGATCGAGTTGCTGCAATTGTTGATTCAGTTGAGAAATCAGCAGCAGCCGGTACAAATGTTGTAGATGTATCTACAGCTGAATCTATCTCAAAACCTACTGATGCTGGACAACATAAAAAGGAAGCTGGGCAGCATATTATTAATCATAACTGGACAACGGTTTCCAGCAAAAAAGGCACGCCAAATAGAAAAATAATGCTGCAGGTTGAGCAGAGTTCGGGAAATTGTTTGAATCTTTTCAATGCTCTATCCAACGTGAATGAATATCACAAGAAGATAGATAACACAATATCCTTAAATGATGCTACATGAACAATCATTAATAATTGTGAAATAAGGTATGCTGGTTTATGACACACCAAAAGCAATTAGAATTATCGGCAAACCAACAATTAATTTCACATAATTTATTTGACCTTGGAATCAAAAATTACTCAAAACAGCTAGAAATTGAGTATAACTTAAAAGGCAGATGACTAGTTCACAAAAGCAAATATTTTCGAAGAAAAGTAGACACTAAGAAAAGCCAAAAAAAGTAGAATCCAATCCAAACAAGGAGCTTAGCAGAAATTTCAGCAGTAAAACAAGGGTTTCAACAGTCAATCAAACTTGTAGATCCAAAGAAGTAAAGCAGAAGAACAAAAGCAGAGAAAGGCTTCAAATATTTACCTGGATTTGCCGGAGGAAGAAGAATCGAAGAAGGTTTGAGGAAGAAGAATCACACATTCACAGCAGTTCAAAGAGGAAGAAGAATCGCATCATCGCATGAGAGATTTAGAGTTTCTTGACTTCTGAGTTTGGAAATTAGGTTTTAGGATTTTCCCGTTTGGGATTTAATTTTTTTTTTGGGTACGTGTAACACGGGTCTCACTTATTTGGACCCGACCCAGCTATTAACCCGTACCTGCCCTGCCCTACTAAAAATTTTCAAAAATAATAATTTGACCCGCCCTGCCCCATTAAAGTTTTCCCCCTGCCCTGTCCCATTTAACGTTATCTCTGTCCCGCCCTGCCCCAATTGCCATCCCTAAATATTTGAAAAAATTCTAAACATGGCAGGGCACGTTAGGTCAAAATATCAAGGTCAAGACTTGACCCGCCCCGCTCTGCCTTGCCCTGCCCCATTTGACACCCCTAGTGTGTGGTTTGTTTTTTTATTTAATCATGTGCAGAGGAGGATTAAGAAAAAAATCTTGTTGACGTATAGCTTTTTCATATATCATGTCGAGACATTAAGCATGACCATGCAATTTTATTTTTATATTTGCGTAAAAACAAGCCTTTTCTCTTTCTATAACTGATTTTCTGAATGTACTAATGTTCTTGCAATATCTATCAACATATATCTCAAATTGAGGGGCTCATATGTGATTGGTTTGTAATCTTCTCTATTGCAATTGCATACAAGAATGCAAATTGTTGCACCGGTACTCTTGGACTCACTGCCGGATCTCCTTCACTAGCTCCTTGGTGAGAATTCTCTTGACCACCAAAATTTCTTTTCATATGTAGAATGAAATCTAAGTGATTTAACTGGCTGAGACATGTTCTTTCACTTATTTTCACATTAATAAGGTGCAAGTCCTATTTCTTCGAGTATTTGCTTGAAACCTTATTGGATTTGGATAGGAGAAACTTTGGTCTATCGAACTACTGAATACTGAATTGAACAAGTTTGGTCCTATATCTCTCAGGAAATTTTCATCATGCCTCTGGAATTGTCTTTCATGCTGCAACTCCCATTGCTTTGTGCAGGATCGACATATTATAATTTCCATTCTAATGGGGGGTTCCTATCTTCAAAGTTGGAGATGGTGTTTTCTAATTTTTGTTGCTTCTGTAGAGGTCTGTCTCTGATCCTTTACTTATGTGTTTGCTATTGGTATGTAGCACAGTCTTCATAGTTAATGTTGCTAAAAAAGTTGGCTGCAAGAAATAACTTCTTAATTGTTTTTGGTACCTTGTTGAAAAATTGAACCTTGTGTTAGAAGAAGAAAAGTTTTTGTTTTTTGTGATATTATTTTAAGGGTACATTTATTGTTCTGTTCATGAATTAAGGAAGAGGAAAAAGTTCAGTAGTATTACTAAAGATGCAAATTCGGTTGTTTTATTCTTTGGCATAAAATTATCTAATTGTTTATGGTTAAAAAAGTATAACAATAGTAATAATATATAGACATATACTTCAGATCTAATGTGTATCAAGACTATAAAGTAGAGATTACTATTAATAACTCAACCTTAAAATTCAAATTCTGCAACAAACGATCAATGCTAACCATCATTGCTGAAATTAAATCTTCTTGACAAAGTTTTTGTTCATTGTAAGTACATACATTGAGTGGCATTTGTAACTGATAATTGTTTGTGTTTCAATAGTTCATTCTATATGTTACGTTTTTTCCACCCTCAATTCCTCCTCTCTTAGGATTAGGTTGCTACTGCTTTAAATCGAAAATATACTTCTATGTTTTGTTACTATGTTCATTTTATCTAGAGAGACACTAATCTTTTTTTGTTTCACTCACACTCCGACTCTCCAAAATTAATGTTGCTGCACCCGTGTCAAATCGTCCGAAAATACACTACTTTTGGAGAATCCGATATATGTATCCAGCGATATTTTCAAAGAGTCGGAGCAACGTAGTCTTCAATGAAATATCCCTTAATTCCTTTAAAAAAATTTAGTATGGACGGTTATAAAGCTGATCACTTAAAATCCTATTATAACAAATTACACCTCACACATATTTCAACTTAAGATGCCTCAAAACAGGTATCTACTAATGGAGTCATACCAATATAGATACTTCTAATCTGGAGGAGAACAACAACAGTACGGTTTGATGGAGGAAAAACAGTAGAAAAAGCTAAACAGTGGAACTAAAGAGAGATCCAATAGAGTCGATGTTAAAAAATCAAAAGACTGTAGTTGTCCTAGTCACTTTCCTTATGGTAGTTGCTTAATCCAAATAATTTTCACGCAAAGAGTTACTTACCTAAAATGTTTACTCATAGGAATCTTTCGATGCCTAATCAGCTATTCTAAGCTAAGGCTTCACTGTGTAAGCTAAGCAGATATATTTCTGTCCTGCTCACAAATCAATTCTGTAATGCTTAGGTTCATGAGTGTGATATTATACGATTTGTGGTGAAGTCACAACCACACAAAAACACGACAAGTTTCACAAGTATATATACAAATATATAGAGAGAAATTCCTCAAAAAAACTCATCTCTTTCCTTCTCACGCTATCCCTATCATATTAACATTTATGTAGGTAACAATAGTAAGTCTTAATGAAGGGATAAGTTTAGATATACATCAATAAAAGTTTCCCCTGTTTGGTTTATATATTAGTTCCCATATGTAGTCCGTTCGAAAGATTTTTTCAATTCCTTACTGAGAATCAAATAAGATTATCTACTATGAACCGAAGTACAAAAAAAATTGATATAGCATTGTGAGTGTTCAGTAGGTGATAAATCAAATTTACAAAGAAATTTCCATGAGACTACAACAGGTTAAAACGTAATTTGAAAGAAAAAAATGACGATAGTGATGGATCCTATAGGGGATAAAGGGAATACCAGTGCCCATTCACTTGAGCGTCAACAGGTATACACAAATATAACCCAAAAATATTCATAAACACTTTATTT
>JASVEL010007322.1:0-66492 GCA_032618575.1 Nicotiana noctiflora
TAAATATTATTAAATAATTAACTACTCCATCCGTTTCAATTTATTAGAACGTATTTCTTTTAGTCCGTGCGAAAAAGAATGACCTCTTTTTCTTATTTCGAAACAATTTACCTTTACGCAACGATTTATAACCACACAAAATAAAGATGCCTTATTTTACACCACAAGATCAGAAGTCTTCCCTCTTTACTTAAACTCCGCGCTCGAGCTAAACGTGCTCACATAAATCGAAACGATGAAGTAATACATAATGGTCGCGACTCTTACACCCGCCAAAAAGTGGCCCAAAGAAAGTAAATCAAAATAAACAAAAAAAAAAAAAAACATGTACTAAAGCAGCAGCAGCCTTTCACTTAGCGTCATCACCGTCGTTCTTCCCATCGTTATCTTCAAAGTCCTCCTCGACATCAATCTCCTCGCCGGCCTCCGGTGTCGCAGGGTCATAGCCGCAGTTGACACGAGCCTCTCATGCCTCCACCCAAGCTCCTTCATAAGCGGCCTCAGAAATATTACCCGACTCCCACAAGCGCTTGTATATGTCTCGTTGGACTTCGCCGTGAATCAGAAGCTCAAGCAAGTGGCGTGGAACAACGGCAGAGGCAGATCATATTTGGGCCAGCAATTACGTCTTTTCAACGTCAAGGGTAGCGACCTGATCTCCAAAATTTAAAGGTTCCCGGTCAATCTCTGATGCACTCCTCGAGCCTCACCTCCTTTAGTGTGGCCATTGCCCTCTCGGATTCCTTCTCTGATTGAAGGACACGGATGGTGTCCTCCTATTCCGCCGCCCTTGCTAAAGCCGACGCCCGAGCATTCTCGGCATTCTCCAACTCGAACACTTTTCTCTCCAGCTCGGCTAACTTCCCCATCCATTATGTACTCAAGGCCTAACCTTTGACGGTATTCTGATCAAGCTCAGATTACAGCGATAGCACCTTCTCCTGGAGATGCTCGCACTCTGCAGTGTGAGCACGTGATTTTTGCACCGGGCAAATAATTCCAAAATTAAAATAAATATGTTTTTGAGTGCAATTACTTGATTTGTTTGGAATTAGCTATATTTTTGAGTTTGAATAAGTAGAAATTAGAAAGAAAATCAAAAAATGGGCTAAGTAATTAGTTTGTTAGTTTAATTAGTTAGATTTTAAGAAAATTAAAAATAGCTTAAATAGGAGAAAATAAAGAAAAAATAGCAGAAAAATTGCAAAAAATATTAGAAAATTAGAGTAAATAGTAAATTAGGATTTATAATTTTTCATAAAAGAAAAAGAAAAAAATGTATAAAAGAAAATACATAAAAATTGATTAACATCAGAAAAATACAAAAAATACATAGGTTTAATATGATTGGGCCAGTTGAAACCCGTTTGTTTGGCCCAGTACATTGGCCCAAGGGGGTGGCCCGTCTGATCCATATAATAATCAATCCAGGCCGTTCGTGAGAAGTGATCCAACCGCTCAGAAAATTGGGCGAATCAATAATTAATAAATTATGGGAGATTTGATCTGAGCCGTCTGTGTGATTTGATCTAACGGCTAAAGACCTTAGCCTCATCAGCGACGATACGACGCCGTTTTAGTAACGCGCGTATGAGCCGTCGATCTCCATCAATTGGACGGTCGAGATTACCTGGGACGGTCGGCCTATAAAAGGGCTTTGTCTGAACGATTTCGCCATTTACATTAACCCTAAAAGACAGCCGCCCCATGTTCTCTCATCTTCTTCATCATCTTCATCAGAGAACCCTAGATCGCCATGGCGGCCACCACCCTCCACGGTGGTCGCCGGCTCCTCTTACCTCTCCCCTCTTCTTCTCCTTCTTCTTCATTCCATAACACACCCAAAACCCAGAGAGAACACCCTGTTCTTCAAAGTCCCGGTCACCGGAATCTTCGCCGGTGACCGCCAAACAATGAGAACCGCTTCCAAACCAACGCCAATCGCCTCCTTTTCACTTGATCTGTCCAACCATACCACTCACTACCTTCGAATATCACTGGAGCGTCTCGAATATCCCAAAAAGAGTCGCCGGAAACCTAACTCCGGCGACTCCAAAATTTGAACCACCCAAGATCCTTCCTTCACCATCCCCTGAACACCCCCCGCAACCCAGAGTCATAAAGGCTTCGTCTTTAAGCCTTAGAAGAAAGACCAGAAAAGAAATTGAAAAAAGGACTAAGGGAAAAGAACCAAAGGAAAAGGTCTGGAAGTCGGAAAAGAGAGTGAAAAGAGAGTGAAAAGAGAGTGAAAAGAGAGATAGGAAGCTTGGGGGACAGACCCCGCCAAGCTAAGTTCCCTTCCCTGCTTGTTTGCTGCTTATTTTGTTCTTTATTATGCTATGTTATTTTGTCCTACGAATTAGGTTGTTATCTTGTTTTAAGGCGTTTGACATCTCTGATTCTTCTTCATCATCTTTTTCTTTCTCTGTTAGTTTTCTGAAATTTCTGTTATATGTGTTATCTGTTCTCGCATGATAATGTTAGGATTTCTGTTCTGTTTGCTCTCACCTGTCCATGCTTTCCTTCATTTGATATTTGTCGTATTCTGTTTATTTCTTCATCTCTTTGTGCTTCGTCTGTTTAGTTTTTAGGGTTTATGTTCATTTCGTCTTTATGCTTTATTTCTCTGATTCGAAAGAAGACATGTTTAGCATTAGGGTTCATCATGTTCATACTGCTTTTCTTGTTTTAATTGTTCCTTTTCTGTTCATTTTTGATTGATTCTGTCTGCTATGAACCATGCTCACTTTTAAAGACTTATCTTTCATCTTGTGCTTTTCCTTTTTGATTTCTGATCTTAAACAACATGACTTTTGTTTCTCTTCATGTAGTTGTCTTTTTCGTTATTTGTTAGCATTAGGCCCCTGCTTCTTGTTGATATCAGACAGCTTCTGTTAGATTGAGTGATTCTTGTCCTCTGTCTATTCTCATGATTAGTTTCAGGATTAGGATTGGTTTGTTATTCTCATGCATGAATATGTTCTGCTTAGCTTTACCCATTCTATTTGCTTAGCATGATTTTAGGGTCAGTACTTGAGAATGATTTCTGATTAACATGCTTTTTCCCTGATTTTTGTTTCCATGATTGGGTTCTGTCTATGTTCTTGTGGTTATCAATCTATTAGTTTGCAACAAAGCATGACTGCTCCTCTCTTTATGATTCTTTACATGTCTAGTTGTTTAGTCATTGTTATTCATTAGGTTTACCTGACTGGTTTGGATTTTTGTTTCCCTGTTTCTCTGACTTAACTTGAAACTCTCTCTTTGACCTCTGTTAATAGTAGGTTACTTCATCTTGTTAGTTTTAGATATCTTCTTTGCATGTTTTTGGACTTTAATTTTGTGTTAGTTTATCTTTGTTAACTCTCACTAGCTTGAATGATTATCCTCTGTTGTTTCTTCTCATGTTTAGACCCTGGCTACCATGTCTATGTTATTCTGTGGTCTGTGTGACTAAAATGAGTCATGTTCCATCTATTATTTTCTAGAGCTTAGCTTCTGTGACTGTTCATGCTTCTGAACTGTTTTGTGAGAGTTGAGTTGTCATACATGTCTGTGCCCATGAATTTTGAATAGGTTGAGTCTTTCAGTGAGTCATTCAACATAAACTGCTTCTAATTAGTCTTGTTCAGTGTTTAATTGACATCTTTGCTATATGAACCTGAGTAATGTAAGTTGATTAGTTGAGATTCAACATTATCAAATCCTTCTCTGAATTTTAATTAGTTGATAGACATGTTAGGTTTCATATGGTTATGGGTGAAATTATATACTGAAATGGCTAAAACTGCAATAATCCAATGTTAGTTGAACACTGTTTAGGGCCTATCCTACTCTAGATGAATTGGGTATAGCTGTTAGTGCTAGGTCTCACTAAATGGCTAGTTTTTAAATAGGTTAAAATTGAAAATGAACAAAATTAGGCTATAAGTTAAATAATTGGCTTAAGAATGGTCAACCTTGCAAAGGGTTGACCTATTCTATAAAGCCCTAACACACAGCCCACTTTAAAAGTGGCTGGTTGTGCAAAATGGTTATGTCCGCAAATGCAGACTAGCCCAGGCTCTCTTTAGAGCCCTGAACAGCAAAGTGGCCAAACCTGTAAAGGTTTTGGGCCCAGCTGTTCAGTACTTGGCTTTAATAGCCCAAGCTAAGTCTCAACTTGAGACTGGCTAGTTCTCAAATAGTATAAACATAATAACAAAGCAGGCTATGCCTGCAATTAGCTTTAATTTGGAATAAATTGGTCTTAATTGACTGGAATTAGTTTAAAAGTGGCTAAAATTGAAATAGTTTCTTAAAAATAAAACTGGCCAGCCTTTAAATACTAATGCCAGGGCTGGCTATTAGTTAAATAGGTTCAAAAGAAGTTGAAATCTGACCTAGGTAGGCTAGTAAATCAGCAGTGCCCTCAGGGGCACAATTGGGAATTAAAAATGTGAAATAGTAAATAGTTAGAACTTAGGAGGGTAATTGAGACACTTATGCTCCTGATTTCTGCAATTTTGCAGAGGTTTAGGGGTATAATGGTCTCCTAAAAATGGGAAATCTGTAAAAATCTCAAACCCCTAAGGTCATACTAGTAAAAAACCATAAAAAGGAATCTTTAGAACCTTCCAGCACATGCTGGAAGGATTTCTGGTAACCGAAATGGGGGCTTAAGTGTAAGTTTGATAATTTTAGGAGGGGGAGAAGTGGGATTAATCCCATACTTCCTCCCCAAGTCTTCAGCCCTAAAATAACTATATATACCTCTTAAAAAAGGGGCTGAAAGGGGGTTCCAATTTAGAGTAATCTGAAATATATCTGGGGTTCCAATTGGAGAGTAATCTGAAAACACACCTAAGCTGAAATTCATACAAAAGTTTCAGAGTTTATAATAGCAATAGAATAGTAGGATTTCTGGGTTTTTCTATCGGATTTTTGCTGGGTTTCTTAACTTGTTGTTGCTGGGTTATTCTACCATTGTTGATGTGTTGCTGTGTTGCTGTGCCTTCTTCCTCTCACTGTTGCATTGGTCGCTTGAGTCTCTGCTTTGCTTATTGCTTATTCCCTTAGACTCATTGGTTCTCTTTCTATTTGATTCAGGTACATTCTCTATTCTATTGAAGATGTAATTGCTGAAACGTTGAAATGAAGCCCCTGTTTTAGTTCATTTGTCATTTCTGTATTATTAAATTAGTAGTTTAATTGTAGTAGCATGTAGTAGATGAAAAACAGAAAGTGAACACAAAAACGCTGTAATAATTTAGTACTAGCAGTAGTATAGTAGTAATATAGTGTAGATAGCTTATCACTTAGTTTAATTAGGAAAAACTTAAAACATAAGTTAATTAATAATACCTGCAAGATTAATAATCTGATAATGAAGTTCATGAGGAAATCAGAAGTGTAATGGTAGTATGGTTGTAGATCACTTATCATTTAGTTAAATAGGAATCACGTTGAAAAATCAGATGCAATCAACTCACTTGCATGCTTTAGAATAATAAATTCATCTAGCTAACCTGTTCCATTAACTAGTCTCAAAGTTCGAATCTGAGTGAGAAGTAATTCCATTAGGATGAATGGATTGGTGATGAAGGGTATAGCTCATAATAAGATCAGCAATATATTTAGCATCTGCTCCTAATCGTCTGTTCTCTTTTAACACTTTGATTAATTAATGGAATCATCTTCTGTTAACTTAACCCCTAGGCAAAAGACGGTGTCCAGAATGTTCCTTTAGCAAATAATCAATCTGGGTTTCTAGCTATGAGTATATAGTGATAGCCATTGTTTAAGCTTTCTTTGTGTACTGATTTCTTTGGTAATAAATAAAGAATGATCTGATTTCATTTCCAGTCTTGAGTACTGTTCCATTATGAATTCTATGTTGTATCTTTTGTTATTACATTCTGGTTTGGGCCCTATGTATAGCGTGGGCCTGAACTCCAATTCGGAATTGTTTAGTTTGCTGAATGATAGCCAAAAGACCTTCTGGGCTTTGAGGCCTGGGCCAATTCATTGCTTGCCCGATTAAATAAACGAAAGTCTAGGCCCAGTAGAAAAGAAGATGTATATGGGCCTGGAATGCTTAGAATTAGTTATAACGATTAAGGGAAGAACACAAATAGAAAAACATAGTATACACCTCTTAAGGTAGAGACTTAATAAATTAAATTGGGACGAGCCTCGCCCGAATAACACCGGGGCCCCCATTTAGTAATAAGATAACATAGTAGAATCGGAAAGGCTAATAGTGAATTCCATAGCCTCTCCCAAAGTTAAAAACCGATATAGACTATCTTAAGGCACGATTTTAATATACCTTCCTATGAATGAGTGTGCACTTGGTGCGACTCAAATCCAAATCTCGGTAAAGCTGAAATACACCAAAAGTCATAGGCGTACCGGTTGCGGTATGACTCGAGGCGTGTTTCCGCGATGTCGCAAATTCCTAAAAATAATATTTAACGTAAAAGCACATTATGTTGTTAAAATCTATAACTGAGTCAAACAAGATTCGGGAACGACAGTGGAGCGACCGTGCTAAAACCACGGAATCCGGGAATGCCTAACACCTTCTCCCGGGTTAACAGAGTTCCTTATTCGGATCTCTGCTTCGCAGACATTTTTAAGAGTCAAAATTCCTCGATTCGGGATTAACCGGTGACTTGGGACACCATTATCATTCCCAAGTGGCGACTCTGATTAATCTCTAATAAAATCCCGAACCGATTGTCCTTTAATTGGAAAAACTCCTTCCCTTACGTTATTTTATCCGTCTTGGGTAATTGAGCGTCAGGGTATACCCTACAAGTGTATTTGTACGCATTTAAGTATGTGGGGTAGTAAAAAGGGAGGTGTGACAGCTCTGGCGACTCTGCTGGGGATCCAACCCCGAATTTCGATTTCAGGGTTTAAGAACTCGAGCTCCTTAGAACTGCCGTTCGCGTTTTTTGTTTGACTTCATTATGTGATTTGAATAACATGCTATGTGCTTTATCGCTTTGATATTATGTGAACTGTATATAAAACTGTGCCGAAAACCCTTCTCTCTTCTCCCCCGGGGATGTGCTTACTGGTTGAGACTCCCCTTTCCGTTAAAGTCACCTTAAATTAAGAAAACAGAGGCCGGATAAGTTACAAAGCCGATTGACTCCGCGGGTCACCGGTACGTAGCCCCCTCCTCGATTCGAGTTGTCCGCTCGGGTACACGGTCTAGCAATCCATGAAACCATAAGATTTTGAACATAGGTCTAGGACGATTATTTGCATCATATCTGACTTAGGGGACTCAACACAGGGGTTGGGTCCGTCTAGGACAGGTGACCCGGTATTGAAAAGACCGAGCATGCTATGTGTTGCATTTTATTGTCCTTGATCGTTATGCGGACCGGCTGAAATCCCGAGATTAGAAAATTGTTGAAAAAAGGAAAAAGAGAGAGAGGAAAATAAGGATAGGTACCCGGAAAAATCGAAAATTTGAAAAATAGGTGGAACAGTTTTTGTTGAAATAATTGGTCAAATAATCTGACCGAACTACGCAAGTTTGATTCTCGCCATTAGGTGGGATACGTAGGCAACCCTTAAACGGGTCCAACCACACTTTTAGAAAAGACCAAAAAGATTTTCTTTTCAAATAATCGAGGTGATTGCTATTTTTGGAAATTGCCGAATGTTCCGACGGAAGGCTGTTTTTGCAAAAATGGCCACTTCGAAAATCATTTTTTCTTTCCTTTCATTCAAAAATTGAAAACTTGCATTGAAAAAAAGATTTTTTCTTTCCTCTAAATAATATCACCTTAATAAATGTGCAGGACGAGCACGATGATGAATGAACAATTTTCCCTAAATAAAATCCCTTTGGAGCTGAGATTATGGTGGCAGGACATGGGATCCGATGGTCAAGACTGGGTCAAAAAGTACTTGAAAGGCCTTACGGGTTTACTAGACATGGTTCCTCGAGGTGATGTGGTTAGAGCGTTGGTCACGTTTTGGGATTCGGCACACAACGTATTTCATTTCCCGGATTTTGAACTTACCCCAACTTTGGAGGAGATTGCCTTTTACATTGGGAAGACCGAGGTTCCGCTGAAAGGAAAATACCCGGTATCTCCGAGGACGGTGACAGTACATCGCTTTCTCGACTCTTTGAAAATTGCCCGAAATGTTCATAATGAAGATCTGGCCAACGGGTTTTGTTCTTTAAGCTTCATCTACAATAGGTTTGGACACGTTGGGGGTTTCAATGATCTTACCAACAAATTATGCTGTAAGTCCAACCGAGGGAAATGGGAGGAACACCGGAGGTTCGCATTTTTGGTGGCATTTCTCGGAGTTGTTGTATTCCCGAGGAAAGATGGACATATCAACATAAAAGTTGCCG
This sequence comes from Nicotiana noctiflora, assembly GCA_032618575.1. Lineage (NCBI taxonomy): Eukaryota > Viridiplantae > Streptophyta > Magnoliopsida > Solanales > Solanaceae > Nicotiana > Nicotiana noctiflora. The sequence goes on from JASVEL010007322.1 coordinate 8,372, forward strand.
GAGTAGCAACCACACTGATAGTACAAGATAACTGTACTCTGGCCCCGATGATTGTGGCGGACATCTACCGTGCTCTAACTGCGTGCAAAGCAGGGGCTAGCTTCTTCGAAGGGTGTAACTTGATCTTGCAAATCTGGCTAATCGAGCATCTATGCCACCATCCTTCGTACTCAAGCTATGGTTCGACCCAACGGACATGTTTGGAAGAGTTTAGTACAAGGACAAAGGAAGTAAAGTTGCCAGAAGGAGTCCAAGGTTGGATTATGTATCTTCGATCACTAACTGACGGTCAAATTGATTGGACGTATGACTGGTTACCTCTTGACGAGGCGATATACATGCCAACGGAGGGATCGCCGTTTTTGATCATGGGTTTGAAGAGTATACAACCCTATGCCCCATACAGAGCCCTGCGACAGTTGGGTCGGTGTCAGATTATTCCGAGAGACGGGGATCTCAGTGTGCAAGCCGTGGAGATTGGTCCGGACGGGCAATTCCCGGAAGCAAAAATCCGGCAAATCTGGAACGAGTGCCAAAATTTGAAGATTGATACTTGTGTGCCGAATAGAGCAAAGGGGGAGATATCACCTGGATACTCCACATGGTACCGACGAGGGGTTGAACACGAACGTCTTTCAAAGAGACCTCACTTGCAAGACCTGATAGAGCAATCCGAGGAAAATCCTGAAATGGGCGGCCAAGGAAAAAGAATATAAGGCCAAAATCAGTCTGTTGGAAGATAAACTGAGAAATCTTCATTTCGAAAGCGGCTTACAAGCAGCATCCGATGAAGTGGAAAAGAAACAACTGAAAAAAGAAAATGATATGTTGAAGGCTCAAATAGCTCAAATGAAAATTGCATCCGAGACCCCAGTTCGTTCAGCCCGAGATGAAAAGTTAATTGAGATTCTCCGGCGGAAAATAAATGACTATAGCTTTGATTTGGACGTAGCTGAAAAAGAGTTAGTCAAGGCTCGGAAGCAAATGGGCAGAGACGCCGATGAGAGAGCCAAGTTGGTTCGGCAGCTACAAGACAAGCACGATGTTGAAATAGCTCAGCTTAGAAGGAAAATAATCTCAGCCACAGTCAAGAGTAACAAGATTATCAAAGATCTTGAAGAGGAAAGAGAACACTGCTACACGACTATGGCTAGGTTAGAATTGGAGCTGCAACAAGTGCAAAGGGACAACCAACACACCTTGGATGCTCGCACTCAACAAATAAGCCGGCTATTGCAAGAAAAAGGGTTCATTAGAGAAAAGATTGTTCGCATCGCCCAATACATCACCCGAAAGACTCAGCTTTGTGAAGATATGTCTCGGGGGACTTTTGTATCTGCAGTGAAGTTTTTTGTACAACAAGTCATGGCCGACCTGGATAGGCTTCAAAGGGGTTTAGCATATAGGCCCGCGGCAAGGCCGAACGATGCCTCGCGGGCACTAGGTGCATTAATGTACTCTTAGGTCATGCATCATCTTTTATTTTTCTTTTTAAAACATCACTTTGTAATCAATGTTTTTATCAATGAGAAAACAAGTGTTGTTACCAATTCTTTTGCTTTATGTCATTTCCTTTAAATCCGCTAGGCAAATAAATAGGAGCGTAATTATGAAAACGACAAGGAAAAAGAGAGAAAAGAAAAAGCAAGAAAAAAAAAAGAGAAAAAAAGCAAGAAAAGAGAAAAAGCAAAAGAGAAAAGAAAAGAAAAGAAGAAAAGAAAGAAAGAAAACAAAAAAAAAAAAAAAAAAAGAAGAAAACAAAAGAGCGGAAAAAGAAAAAGATGATTGAAGATGCATAACGACTCGAGGAAATGTATTTGCTTTTAAAGTCGTTGCATCTTATTTATGCGCTAACAACTAACGAGTGTTGATGTTTGTGAGTCCAGATTTTTCTAGGCAACTGGCATTCTGGCTACCCACCCATACAACACCAGATATAAAAAGATGACAAAGGCTGTGTCCCAGGAGATCGAGGCAACTATTGTAGACCCCTGCTCACGAAGAAGAGATCGTGGATGTGGCAGGGATGAAAGAAGAAATGTACAAGTTAAGACAGCAGATGGCTGAAATGTACCAGGCTTGGTCAAGAGGTCAACCACTACCAGCCTACCCCGCTAACCCTGCATATGTCCCTCCAGCCAATCCTAACCCCGAGCCACCAACAATGAACTCATCCTTCACCTACCCCGACTACCCTCAATACTATGCTTCCACCTCCCAGATACCACCACCTCCGGCCAAGCAAGCACCACCTCCTATGCCACAAATTGCTCCTGTATATGTGGCACCTCCGCCCGCTGTCATCCATAAATCCTCTAGTGAACCAATGTTTCATATCCAGGATCCTCACTACTACCCTCCGGAGCCTACTTTCAGACAACACGAGTCTCACGCTCCGATGATGGAAGCAAGTGCCGGGCAGGAAGAGATGGCTCGGAAAGTGAAGAGTCTTGAGAATGCTTTTCGCAATATGCAAGGACTGGGAGGGCAAGTAAGTGTAGCCTACAAAGACCTGTGTTTGTTCCCTGATTTTTGCCTTACCTGAGAAATACTCCCAGAAAATTCAAAATAAAATAGTTTCATGTTGGGCATAATTTTTGTGATTTTTGTGCTATTTTTATCTTACATTTTTGCATTTTTGTGTGTGCGTGTTTATTTGTTTCAAAAAAAAAAAAAATTTTAAAAAAAAAAAAATATATATATATATATATATATATATATATATATATATATATATATATATTTGAAAAGAAAAACCACAAAATATGTACTTTGCATTGCTTAGCATTTAAGGTCTAGTTGTGTGATTTTATTCTAAATTGGCGCTTAATTATACGTGATGTTTATTATCATGAGTTAATTGGTATTTTAAGTTAATTTTTTATCTCCTAATTTAATTTAGGAATTTTGGTAATTAGGAATTAAAAAGAAAAATGAAAGAACAAAAAGAAAATCGGAATTGGGCCCAATTCAATTAGGAGAAAAGCCAAGCCCAAATTAATTCACTGCCCCAACCCAGTATTTGGCCCAGTCAGATTCAACCCGCCCCATCATTTGTGTTTAATCTGAGCCGTTGGATGTAATAATCCAACGGTCCAGATTAAAATCCCAAAATTAATACACCAAAACACCCCCAATACCCTAGAGACCCACTCAAACCCTTCCCCTCTCATCTTCTTCATCCGAAATTCCCTCCCAAAACCCTAGCCGCCGCCCCCCCGTTCCACCGCCTGAAACCCGGCGGCAACAACGCCGCCGGTCACCAAAATAACACCCCTGAGCCACCAAACCACCCTGAGTCCGAATCCAGCCTTCCCTTGCCTCGAATCATTCCGGAAATCTTCGAATCTTCGTTTGAAGATTCGAGTCAAACTCCAACCCACACCAAACCGCCCCAACCTCTCACCATAGCATCCCTAGGCCTCCCTCATACCCCTCCCAGCCTTCCCTTGGTTCGAATCAAGCCCAAACACTCAAACCCCAAATCCGAGCCTCAAGAACCCTAGCTTTAAAAATTAGGGATTGCGTTCGAGTCGGCGGCACTGGAAGGCAACGGACTCTAATTGGAGTGTTTTTCGTTTGAAAAACACTTCAATTAGACTCCGTTTACTTCAAAAGGTGCAGAATTTAATCCATTGGAGCCGAGTCCGTCTCATTTCAATTTCTGTTTCGGAGGTATTCTATTCTTCTCTTTTCTGTATTGTTGATATGCTCGTTACATTAGTGTAGTGTTCATTTATCTAATTTTATGTTAATTTCAATTTTTTCTCTTCTTCTCCAATCCGACCTTTATTTGGTCAAACTTCTCTGTTATTTTTGTTAAATTGTATGCAATATTGAGTGTCGTCGTTTAAATCCGTAGACTTTACTATACCAAACAATATTAGCACAGTTGAAATGAATTTTTGTTTGCAAATCTGCCCTGATGCTGCCCGTAGGCTATAGTTGAATATCGATTATTCGTTATCGATTATATAGTTCGTAATTGATTAAACGAATGTCGTCGTAAAATTGACTGTTAGCATGAATGACAAAATGTCATTAGTATTACCCAATTACATCCGAGCCATTGCTTGGATTGAGAGTTATGAGTAATTGTTTAATCTTGAATTAGGGATATTCTGGATATAACTGCTAATGACTTAATCAGGATTAGGTATGGTCTTGTTCAGTTCAGCATTGATTAAGGGTAACAAAGAGGGGTGCCAAGCACATGACATCTACTGGACAGTAGATATTGGTGGAACCTGCTAACAACAGTCCCCCATACTTGCCTTCAGGGATTTGTTTAATAACAAGTCCCATACCAGACAATCTGAGTGGGGTCTGCCTAGGGAATCTAATGGGTGCAGCAGAGATAGGGTCTGATTCTTTTGGCTTTTAGGGGTTCTTTTAACTATAAGTATAGGAGACACACAATGGGGAGGGGGCTAGAAAAAAACAGTCATAGCTAGAGAGAAAAATAGACAGCAAGGATACATTTTGATACGCACATACAAAGATACAGAGAGGGAGAGCAGGGAGTTAAGAAAAACAGGGAGGACAATATTGAAACCAAGATACAGAGAGAACAAAAAGGATAGAGAAGTTACTGTTTCATTGGTTTTTTGGTTACTGTTTCGTGTGTTTTGATTCAGTGGCTGAGTGTTTGGTCATTTGGTTGCCTGTTGTTCTTGTGTTGGTGGTGCTATGCCATTGTTTTAGCTGGTTCAGTGGCTGAGTGTTGTGGTAGCTCCAGTGGTTGCTTTTGGTCGTGTGTATTGTTGTTGCTGTTTGTATCTGTTGTTGCTGTTGATCCAGTGTTGTTGCTGTGCTGCTGTGGTTAACTGCCACTGGTTGTGGCCGTGTGTATTGAGTGTTGCTGGCTTGATCTAGTGTTTGCTGGCTTGGTCCATTGTTGTTGCTGTTGTGGTCATTTGGTGCTGCTGGTTCAGTTTTGTGGCTGCCTGGTTAATTGTTGTTGCTGTTAGATTGTTGCTGTTGTTGCTGTGTCTTTGTTGCTGCTGGTATATATCCCAGTTGTGTATGCTGCTGCTGTGTTGAGTTTGCTACTGGTGTATTATTGTTGTTGCTATTGGTTTGGATACTGTTTGCTTGTTGTTTGGTTCAAGTTTAGTCACTGATTCAGTGATTGGTATAGTTCGATCACTGTTGGTTTGTTGGGTTGTAGCTGGTTCATTGGTTGTTTTGGTGTTGGTTTACTGTGGTTGCTACTGGTCTATTGTTGTTGCTCTTGTTACTGTTGCTGCATTGCCACTGCTCACTCATCCTTGTTCTTCCGCATTCCAGGTACACATTTTTGCAAACCTAAAAGCTTATGGAAATGAATTGAAAGTTGTTCCATGATGTTGCAATCTTTTTCTGTTTCAGTTTTCTTACCTCCTTTCGTACATAACAATGATGATGTTGTATATCCATCGGATGAAACTAATGTTTAGTTCGAATCGCGATGAGGTCTGGATTGTTAAACTAGACTACAACTGTTAGATCTTGGATATCACTTGGTTGATTTTAAATAGGAGATATAGATATTTAACCGACTAGAATTTTGGAATGAGTCGTGTGACTGATTTCATGGCCTTTCGCAAAAATAGTAATACACTAGTCACTTTAAGCGCGGGTTTAATTTTTACTTTCTTAAAATGGGTGTGCATTTCATGTGACCCGACTCCAATTTTGAATCAGATTAAATAGGGCGTGTCAGGAACCACAGGCGCATTTCATGCGGTGTGGCTCGTAACATGCTTTTAAATAATTTAGAATCAATTCCTAAACAAATATAGTGGGACGTAGTTCGCTTTAGATTTGAACTAGAGGCACGCCTCGCCCAATAGTCACACAAATCGCAAGGCCTTCATAAATGTACATATAAAATACTTAGATTTCGAGATGTGTCGTTTCTTAGCGAATATCACAGTGTAAATAAGTAATCGCTCCGGGCGCATATTTTAGTTCTACCTTCTTAAATGCGGGGGTGCATTTCATGCGACCCCAAATCCAAACCCCGAAATGTTGAATGAGAATATGTCGAGGATCCGGGTGCATTTCATGTGACGTGATTCGGAAGCATATTTTTAAGCAACTTTCTCTTTCGTAAATCATAATAATAATAAAAGCGGTAAAGGGATACTAATTTGCACTAAGTACATAACTACAAAGAATTAGATAAATAAGCCAAATATGACAGTTAAGCGACCGTGCTAGAACCACGGAATTCGGGAATGCCTAATACCTTCTCCCGGGTTAACAGAATTCCTTATCCGGATTTCTGGTTCGCGGACTGTTAAACAGAGTCATTCTTTTCCTCGATTCGGGATTCAACCGGTGACTTGGGACACCATTACTTTCCCAAGTGGCGACTCTGAATTTAATAAAAATGGATCCTGTCTTGATTGTCCTTTAATTGGAAAAACTCGTTTATATCATGTGCCTACGCGGGTGCGGTAAAAAAGAGGTGTGACAGCTCTGGCGACTCTGCTGGGGATTGTAAACCCAGAACCACTGGTTCAGGGTTTAAGAATTCGAGCTTGGAATAATTGTTGTATTTGGCTTATTTATTATCTGATTTTATTATATGTTTGTATTAATGTGCAAAATGATATTTTTATCGCTTTGATATTTTTTTGAACTGTACATATAAATTGTGCCGAAACCAATCTCCTCTCCGAGTCTTCTAAATCATGAAGAAGGGTGCACTTCGTGTGACTTCTTTTCTGTATAGTGTCTAATTCCCACCTTAGAACGAGGTTTGGATAAGTTGCAAAACCGGTGAAGCTTCTGTATTCCCGGGTTGCTGCCTCCTCCTCGGCTCGAGTTGTCCGCTCGGGTAAGCCAGGTCTAGAACAATAAACCTAGGTTTTTAAACCTAGAATAACAAAGCTTCATGCCGGATCCCTAGTAGGAACGTTTATTTGCATCATGTTGCATTTGACTTAGGGGACTCAACACGGGGGTTGGGTCCGTCTAGGACAGGTGACCTGAAATGAAAAGACCATCCTGCTGCATCCTGTTGTTTTATGCATATATTTCCTTCAGACTTGCAGGCTAACCGTTTTTTTATATATTGAGGAAAATGAAAAAAAAATAGTCTCAAAATAGTTTGTTTTTTTTACTTACTTAAAAAGAGAAAAAAAAAACGTTTGTTGTAAAATAAAAAATATGTGATTTCAAAATAGTTTGTTTTTTTTACTTAAAAAAAAAAAAAATTGTTTTAAACTTAAAAAAAAAATGTGTGTGAAAAATAATAAATAGTTTGTTTCCTTTACATATGTAGTTTGTTTGACCGAACTACGCAGGTTTGATTCTCGCCATTAGGTGGGATACGTAGGCAACCCTCATCGGGTCCAACCACCCCTATAAAAAATCAAAAAAAAAATGTTTGTTTAATTTTGTCAATAAAATCGAAGGGACGCTGTTTTTGAAAATAGCCGAATGTTCCGAAAGGACGCCGGAAGGCTGTTTTTTGCAAAAATGGCCACTTTGAATCATTTTTAATAATTTGCGGGCACAGCCTTGAAATATTCCTTGTGGAAATGTTGCAAGGCCATAGCCGCAAAATCAAGTTCGGGTTCACACCCCTTTTGCAAAAAATAACCAAAAAATGTCAAATTTTTGATTTTGTTATAAATAAGTCGGGTGATGCTATTCTTGCTTAAAATAAGCCGAATGTCCCTCAAAAAGACACCGAAAGGCTGTTTTTGCAAGAATAGCCACTTTGAGTCATTTGTAAATAATTTTGGACACAGCTTGGAAATATTCCCTCGCGGAAATGTCGAAAGGCTGTATCCGCAAAAATCAAGTTTTGAGTCATCACTCAACTTTACAAAAATAACCACTTTATCAAATAAGCCATTACATGGCCGGAATTTTGCTGAAATAGCCACATTTTTGTATTTTTAATTCCTCAGTCTTGTGTTGGCCTGTGTCGGTGCTGAACGATGCCCCATAGGCCCCAGGATAAAAATTTTGAATTTGCATCTTCTCAAATAAAATTTTGCAAAAAGAGCCACTTTGTCTGAATAAGCCATTACATGGCCAATTTATGAAAAATAGTCTTGCGTTGGTTTATGGTGATGCCGAACGATGCCCCATGAGCCACAGGATAAAAAAAAAAAAAAATTTCAAGTTTATCTTTCTTAAATAATTTTTGCAAAAATAGTCATTTTGTCAAATAAGCCATTATGTGGCCAATTTTGTAGAAATAGTCATAATTGACGCCAAAAATATTCTTATTTTTTGTAGAAATCTCCGATACAAAATGCGAAAGTTTTTCAAGTTTGTAGTCGGTTTCTGTAATTTTTCCTTTAAAAAAAAAAAAAAAAAAAAAAAAAAAAAAACATCTCTTTATTTCTTGCATTAATTTGCAAGAACTACGCTCGGTCCGATTCATGCGGGGTCATGATACGTAGGCAATCCACATAGGATTCGACCATTTCCATAACCAAAAAAAATTACAAAAAAAAGGGAAAATAAAAATGAATGAAAAAAAAAACACAAAAGAAAAAAAAAAGAAAAAAAAGAAGAATGATCAATAAGCGGGATACCTTAATGCTGACATGTTGGCTTTGTTGTGTCCATTTACAGAAAGGTGGTTGGTTGTGGTTCTAAATAACTCTTCCCCGTAAGACAAAGTCAGAGGACGATGACAGAGGATCTCAAGACTGAGTGGGTTGATACCGATACCCGACAACAGCTGGTTGAACGGAACCACGGGTTAGTGGAAGAAGTCAAAATATTGAGACAACATGTGGCCGACATGTATCGGGCATGGATGGATGGAAAAGCACCACCCCCGCCACCACCTAGCTTCCTAGACTCTGTCCTTACCCGTACACTGAACCCGATGGCAGATGATCCCTCACACTCTCCATATATACCCACCTATCATAGCTTTTCCAGCCACTCGAGTAGCTCAATTACTCGTCCCCCAGCTATATTTTCACAACGCTACTCCCGGCCCCAACACCACTACTCTCCCAGGGACACCCAAAATCGTACTTCCCCTTCCAGGTACCCAGCTCCACAAAAAGCTTACCAACCCCCACGAACATACCGGAAACCCCCCGGGTCAGGTTTTAGGCCAAATAAGGCGTTTAGGGAGGAAAGGTTGCTGAAGCGAGAAAAGGCGCTCACCCCTATCGGAGAGTCCTATGCAAGTCTGTTTGAAAAGTTAAAACATGTCGGCCTGATTACGCCGCTCCCCGAATACACTCCCGATCCACGTGCGAGAAGCTTCGATCCTACTGCACGATGTGCATACCATTCCAATGTCAGAGGGCACGATATTGAGAGTTGTCGTACCTTGAAAAAGGAAATAGAAAGAATGATTCAAAAAGGGTGGTTGATTGTGGTCAATGATGATGACATGGGGCACACAAATCCTCTGGGGGGTGTATTGACTGGAGCCAAAAATGTTGAAGCAGATGGCAGCCTTGGCAATATTGATGCGGATCTTAGTGGCTAAAATGTTGTGCTTAGTAATTGGGAAGATACTCCATCTTTTGGTCAGCTAGATGGAGCTTTGGTGTTTCGTTTTGTCGTCATTTTTGTTGTCCGAGTTATTTTCAGGGTTTTCTTGTGGTCAAACCCTTTTTGTCCTAGCAGTTTGCTTTGGTCTTGCCCAGTTTTGTTTCAGGGTTGTACTCTAGTTTGTTTTGCTTGTTTTGTCATTGAACCATTTCGTCATTAGTTTAATGAAGCTTTCGGCCTTTTGTTACTTCCGGTCATTTTATTTGTTTAGTTCTTTTACCCTTTAGATTTGTCTTGTGCTCAAACGCCGAATCTAGTGACACGACATGCGCACACATAATTATGGCTTAATCCTAAAAGTTAATCATCAAGCAATTGGAAGATGATCGGGTCATCTAAAGGAAACAAAAACAACTTGAGACTATTTGGATCCCGAGTCATCTGAAACCGGGGCAAGTAAAAAGAAACAGTCAAAGGCAAGCTAGCCAAAATTGACATGGGGTCGTTCATAATGAGAGTGTTGCCCAATAGTGCTTTAAAGATATGATGAATATTAATTGTGCCGTTTACGCTTGGCATGTTTTGAAGATTGGAATGACAAAGGCATTTTGTTCTGCTATCCAAACACTTTATCCATCGTCAACCCTTTGAGCCTGAATTTAAATTCTTTCATATCCCTCCTTCGGAATTAGTTGCAAAGACTAGAAACACAAGTTTGAAAGGCAAAAGAAGAAAGGGATAAAGAAAAGTAAAGAAAAAGAAAACAACAAAAAGAGATAAAGAAAAGAAAAAGAAAAAATGTGTGGAAAAAGAAATTTGAAAAGAGGAAATGGGAACTACGTTTGACCTGATTCCTTAAAGAGGATACGTAGGCGCTTCAAAGCTCGGTCATAGTGTAAATAAAGTAATAAAAATTCCCCAAGTAAAAACTGGGGCAAAGAAAAATTGTGTTGATTATAAAAATTTAGGTCCGAAGGTTGTAAATTTTGAACCCAAAATTGATTTTGTTTTGAGCCTTCAATACCCTTTCTTTCTAGCCCTATCCAAATCCCACATTACGGTCCAGAAAGACCTTCTGATCAGTCTTCAAAAGATGCCACGTCAGGCGAGTGAGAGAGTCCTATCAGAATATAACACTCTGATTCTCAGCAGAAAGGACTCTGATTCCCAGCAGAAAGGAAATACGAGAGAGTCTTGGCAGTGACACCCCAATCCCCACCTAAAAGTGATACAAATGAGAGAGTCTTACCGGTGAAAACCTTCACAGGCACCATAAGGCGACGAAAGCTGAGAGAAAATCAAAATGAGAGAGGCTTGAAAGTGAAAACCCTTCGGGCACTACAAGTCGAATAAAGGTGATAATCGGATGGAAATCACGAGACAGAAATCGTGAAAGGAAATTAACGACGGAGGGTAGGCTATATGTGCATGTCATGACCAGTAGAGTTGGTATCCGCGTTTGATAAGTTTTTATAGTTGTTTCTGGTTAGAGAGTCAGTCCTCCCTTGTCTTCTATTTGTTGTTTCTTTTTATCTTTCTCCTTTTGTCAAAACTCTCCATCAAAGCCAGTCTAGTCAAAACATAGTGAGAAATGACTTCAAAACTTGCCACCAATTGTCCAATTATTATGCAAGGCAAGGAAACGCCATTGACGACAAAGAAGTATGGTGCAAAGAAGATTATTAAACTGGGGCAGAAAATTTTCTCTTCAGTTCGAAAATTTTCTGAAAGTCAATACCCACTTGGGGAAGAAGGAAAAATGGTCTTCGAACCAATATCATCCTCAACAGCCTTCAAGAAGAATGAAACACCAATTTTGAGGAAATGAAAATCCACCAACAGTGTTATCTACAACAAGTTCCGAGGTGGTTGGACAACACGGAGTGGTAAAGGGAGAAAGGAAGTCCCATCATCAAATAATAACATCCCCAGCAAGTTCTGATAATGAAACGCAGAGCAGGGAAGAGGAGAAGAACCATCCCCAGCAGGAGCACCACAACCAGCCACCGCATTTTAAAACTAACCAATTTTTCTTTGATTTGAAACAGGAAAAAGAGGGGTTGTTGGCAGAAAAGCATGCCACGAAGAAGATTCTCAAACTGGGGCAGAAAATTTTCTCCCGTTGCGAAAATTTTCTCGAAACCAAATACCCGGTTGGGAAAAGAAGCCAGATAACGCGAGGAAATGATCTTTGAACCCGGTTGTCCCCAGCAGCTTTGAAAGAAAGAAAACAACAAGCCGTGATAGAGGAAATTATACCCCCAGCAGACAGGACAAAACGAGGAAGCTTGCGTTCAGAAAGGCAAGAGGCCGGTACCACCCCCAGCAGTTCTCAGAAAAATGAAACACTGATTTCGAGATTTCCCCGGCAGCATTATATCCTACAAGTTTTTCAAGGGAGCGAAGCGCGAGCCCCGAAGGAGGTTTGGAAAGAGGAAGAAGGAAAGGGGATCCCCCGACAGGGTAATCCCCAGCTGATGACACTTCAATCCCCAGCGATCTCGAGAGAGAATAAAGGTTCTGAAGGAAGTAGAAAAGGAGAAAATAAAGAAGATTTTCCCCAGCAGCATTACCCCAGCAGGTAAGTAATTAGTTCCAAAGACATCCCCAGCAGTCAAGAGAAAAATAACACAACCCGGGAGGAAAGCAAGTCCAAAACAAGGTAATTCGGAAGAAAGGATGGCCCAAGAAGCGATGCAGGAAGAAGAAAGTGGTGTAGGAAGCAAAGGAAGGCGACATGGATGGGATGGAGTTAGTGAGATGTTGTTGAAATCAGGAGCCCGCCTGAAGAGAGGAATGGCGTTTAATTTTCAGAGTTGATGGTTGAAGTCAGGAGCCCGCCTGAAGAGAGGAATGGCGATTTATTTTCAAAAAGATGTTGTTGAAGTCAGGAGCCCGCCTGAAGAGAGGAATGGCGATTTATGTTCAAAAGATGTTGTTGAAATCAGGAGCCCGCATGAAGAGAGGAATGGCAATTTATTTTCAAAAGATGTTGAAGTCAGGAGCCCGCCTGAAGAGAGGAATGGCGCTTAATTTTCGGAGTTGATGATTAAAGTCAGGAGCCCGCCTGAAGAGAGGAATGGCGATTTATTTTCAAAAGATGATGATTGAAGTCAGGAGCCCGCCTGAAGAGAGGAATGGCGATTTATGTTCAAAAGATGTCGTTGAGGTCAGGAGCCCGCCTGAAGAGAGGAATGGCGATTTATTTTCAGAAGTTGATGTTGAAGTCAGGAGCCCGCCTGAAGAGAGGAATGGCGATTTATTTTCGAAAAAGATGTTGTTGAAGTCAGGAGCCCGCCTGAAGAGAGGAATGGCGATTTATTTTCAAAAAGATGTTGTTGAAGTCAGGAGCCCGCCTGAAGAATGGAGTGGCGATTTATTTTCAAAGGATGTTGTTGAAGTCAGGAGCCCGCCTGAAGAATGGAGTGGCGATTTATTTTCGAAAGATGTTGTTGAAGTCAGGAGCCCGCCTGAAGAGAGGAATGGCGATTTATTTTCAAAAGTTGATGTTGAAGTCGGGAGCCCGCCTGAAGAGAGGAATGGCGATTTATTTTCGAAAAGGATGTTGTTGAAGTCAGGAGCCCGCCTGAAGAGAGGAATGGCGATTTATTTTCAAAAGATGTTATTGAAGTCAGGAGCCCGCCTGAAGAGAGGAATGTCGATTTATTTTCAAAGATGTTAAAGTCAGAAGCCTGCCGGAAAAGCAGAACGGCATCTCAGTTTCCAAGATTTGATAAGGATAGTGAACAATCGGAAAGTGGTAGAGTATAACGAAAATCTCCAGCATGAATCCAAGTTCATAGTCAAAAGAAAGGCAACAAGGATCAGAAAGAGAGGTTCAGACTTCGAAGGAGAATAGTTCGAAGATCACAAAGAAGAGACCAATGGTCGGAGTTCGGCAATCAAGATAGGCCGAAATAACAATTGTCAGAAGAAAAGAAGCATGCGAAGAAACATCAGAGCCAGCGGGATGGCAGGGAACATGACAAGAGCAAGTTGAAAAGATAGATAAGAACTTGTAGTACTGTAACTTAGTCTAGCTTCTTATTTTTGTTGCTTAGTACGGTGTAACAAGGAGATCAGCTAAGCGATGGCAACAGCAGTGACAGCAGTAACAGCAGTAACAGCGAGATCGCAACGGTCATGGTAGTCCCAGCTACCAGAACTTCCCGAACTACATTGACCTGATTCCCTTTTAGCCAGGGATATGTAGGAGACCTTTGAAGCAAGGTTCGGTCAAAACTTTTCCAAAATGCTTCATACGAAGTGCTCGAATGGGCAAAAATCGTTCGTATCCGCTCACTTATCTTTGCGCGAAAAACTCTTCATGTTTCCGCGCAAAGAGGGGCAGCTGTGAGCACGTGATTTTTGCCTTACCTGAGAAATACTCCCAGAAAATTCAAAATAAAATAGTTTCATGTTGGGCATAATTTTTGTGATTTTTGTGCTATTTTTATCTTATATTTTTGCATTTTTGTGTGTGCGTGTTTATTTGTTTCAAAAAAAAAAAAAAAAATTTAAAAAAAAAAAATATATATATATATATATATATTTGAAAAGAAAAACCACAAAATATGTACTTTGCATTGCTTAGCATTTAAGGTCTAGTTGTGTGATTTTATTCTAAATTGGCGCTTAATTATACGTGATGTTTATTATCATGAGTTAATTGGTATTTTAAGTTAATTTTTTATCTCCTAATTTAATTTAGGAATTTTGGTAATTAGGAATTAAAAAGAAAAATGAAAGAACAAAAAGAAAATCGGAATTGGGCCCAATTCAATTAGGAGAAAAGCCAAGCCCAAATTAATTCACTGCCCCAACCCAGTATTTGGCCCAGTCAGATTCAACCCGCCCCATCATTTGTGTTTAATCTGAGCCGTTGGATGTAATAATCCAACGGTCCAGATTAAAATCCCAAAATTAATACACCAAAACACCCCCAATACCCTAGAGACCCACTCAAACCCTTCCCCTCTCATTTTCTTCATCCGAAATTCCCTCCCAAAACCCTAGCCGCCGCCCCCCCGTTCCACCGCCTGAAACCCGGCGGCAACAACGCCGCCGGTCACCAAAATAACACCCCTGAGCCACCAAACCACCCTGAGTCCGAATCCAGCCTTCCCTTGCCTCGAATCATTCCGGAAATCTTCGAATCTTCGTTTGAAGATTCGAGTCAAACTCCAACCCACACCAAACCTCCCCAACCTCTCACCATAGCATCCCTAGGCCTCCCTCATACCCCTCCCAGCCTTCCCTTGGTTCGAATCAAGCCCAAACACTCAAACCCCAAATCCGAGCCTCAAGAACCCTAGCTTTAAAAATTAGGGATTGCGTTCGAGTCGGCGGCACTGGAAGGCAACGGACTCTAATTGGAGTGTTTTTCGTTTGAAAAACACTTCAATTAGACTCCGTTTACTTCAAAAGGTGCAGAATTTAATCCATTGGAGCCGAGTCCGTCTCATTTCAATTTCTGTTTCGGAGGTATTCTATTCTTCTCTTTTCTGTATTGTTGATATGCTCGTTACATTAGTGTAGTGTTCATTTATCTAATTTTATGTTAATTTCAATTTTTTCTCTTCTTCTCCAATCCGACCTTTATTTGGTCAAACTTCTCTGTTATTTTTGTTAAATTGTATGCAATATTGAGTGTCGTCGTTTAAATCCGTAGACTTTACTATACCAAACAATATTAGCACAGTTGAAATGAATTTTTGTTTGCAAATCTGCCCTGATGCTGCCCGTAGGCTATAGTTGAATATCGATTATTCGTTATCGATTATATAGTTCGTAATTGATTAAACGAATGTCGTCGTAAAATTGACTGTTAGCATGAATGACAAAATGTCATTAGTATTACCCAATTACATCCGAGCCATTGCTTGGATTGAGAGTTATGAGTAATTGTTTAATCTTGAATTAGGGATATTCTGGATATAACTGCCAATGACTTAATCAGGATTAGGTATGGTCTTGTCCAGTTTAGCATTGATTAAGGGTAACAAAGAGGGGTGCCAAGCACATGACATCTACTGGACAGTAGATATTGGTGGAACCTGCTAACAGCAGTCCCCCATACTTGCCTTCAGGGATTTGTTTAATAACAAGTCCCATACCAGACAATCTGAGTGGGGTCTGCCTAGGGAATCTAATGGGTGCAGCAGAGATAGGGTCTGATTCTTTTGGCTTTTAGGGGTTCTTTTAACTATAAGTATAGGAGACACACAATGGGGAGGGGGCTAGAAAAAAACAGTCATAGCTAGAGAGAAAAATAGACAGCAAGGATACATTTTGATACGCACATACAAAGATACAGAGAGGGAGAGCAGGGAGTTAAGAAAAACAGGGAGGACAATATTGAAACCAAGATACAGAGAGAACAAAAAGGATAGAGAAGTTACTGTTCATTGGTTTTTTGGTTACTGTTTCGTGTGTTTTGATTCAGTGGCTGAGTGTTTGGTCATTTGGTTGCCTGTTGTTCTTGTGTTGGTGGTGCTGTGCCATTGTTTTAGCTGGTTCAGTGGCTGAGTGTTGTGGTAGCTCCAGTGGTTGCTTTTGGTCGTGTGTATTGTTGTTGCTGTTTGTATCTGTTGTTGCTGTTGATCCAGTGTTGTTGCTGTGCTGCTGTGGTTAACTGCCACTGGTTGTGGCCGTGTGTATTGAGTGTTGCTGGCTTGATCTAGTGTTTGCTGGCTTGGTCCATTGTTGTTGCTGTTGTGGTCATTTGGTGCTGCTGGTTCAGTTTTGTGGCTGCCTGGTTAATTGTTGTTGCTGTTAGATTGTTGATGTTGTTGCTGTGTCTTTGTTGCTGCTGGTATATATCCCAGTTGTGTATGCTGCTGCTGTGTTGAGTTTGCTACTGGTGTATTATTGTTGTTGCTATTGGTTTGGATACTGTTTGCTTGTTGTTTGGTTCAAGTTTAGTCACTGATTCAGTGATTGGTATAGTTCGATCACTGTTGGTTTGTTGGGTTGTAGCTGGTTCATTGGTTGTTTTGGTGTTGGTTTACTGTGGTTGCTACTGGTCTATTGTTGTTGCTCTTGTTACTGTTGCTGCATTGCCACTGCTCACTCATCCTTGTTCTTCCGCATTCCAGGTACACATTTTTGCAAACCTAAAAGCTTATGGAAATGAATTGAAAGTTGTTCCATGATGTTGCAATCTTTTTCTGTTTCAGTTTTCTTACCTCCTTTCGTACATAACAATGATGATGTTGTATATCCATCGGATGAAACTAATGTTTAGTTCGAATCGCGATGAGGTCTGGATTGTTAAACTAGACTACAACTGTTAGATCTTGGATATCACTTGGTTGATTTTAAATAGGAGATATAGATATTTAACCGACTAGAATTTTGGAATGAGTCGTGTGACTGATTTCATGGCCTTTCGCAAAAATAGTAATACACTAGTCACTTTAAGCGCGGGTTTAATTTTTACTTTCTTAAAATGGGTGTGCATTTCATGTGACCCGACTCCAATTTTGAATCAGATTAAATAGGGCGTGTCAGGAACCACAGGCGCATTTCATGCGGTGTGGCTCGTAACATGCTTTTAAATAATTTAGAATCAATTCCTAAACAAATATAGTGGGACGTAGTTCGCTTTAGATTTGAACTAGAGGCACGCCTCGCCCAATAGTCACACAAATCGCAAGGCCTTCATAAATGTACATATAAAATACTTAGATTTCGAGATGTGTCGTTTCTTAGCGAATATCACAGTGTAAATAAGTAATCGCTCCGGGCGCATATTTTAGTTCTACCTTCTTAAATGCGGGGGTGCATTTCATGCGACCCCAAATCCAAACCCCGAAATGTTGAATGAGAATATGTCGAGGATCCGGGTGCATTTCATGTGACGTGATTCGGAAGCATATTTTTAAGCAACTTTCTCTTTCGTAAATCATAATAATAATAAAAGCGGTAAAGGGATACTAATTTGCACTAAGTACATAACTACAAAGAATTAGATAAATAAGCCAAATATGACAGTTAAGCGACCGTGCTAGAACCACGGAATTCGGGAATGCCTAATACCTTCTCCCGGGTTAACAGAATTCCTTATCCGGATTTCTGGTTCGCGGACTGTTAAACAGAGTCATTCTTTTCCTCGATTCGGGATTCAACCGGTGACTTGGGACACCATTACTTTCCCAAGTGGCGACTCTGAATTTAATAAAAATGGATCCCGTCTTGATTGTCCTTTAATTGGAAAAACTCGTTTATATCATGTGCCTACGCGGGTGCGGTAAAAAAGAGGTGTGACACCTGTGTTTGTTCCCTGAGGTGCAGCTTCCTGCGGGATTTAAGTTGCCAAAGTTCGACATGTACAACAGACACGGGGATCCGGTAGCTCATCTAAGAGGATACTGTAGCAAGATGAGAGGCGCGGGAGGTAGAGATGAATTGTTGATGGCGTACTTTAGCCAAAGTTTGAGTGGATCAGCTCTGGAATGGTATACCCGACAGGACCATACAAGATGGTTCGTTTGGGATGACTTAGCGCAAGCTTTCGCTGGTCACTTTCAGTACAATTTGGAGATCATACCCGACAGGTTATCCCTTACCAAGATGGAGAAAAAGCTAGGAGAGAGCTTTAGAGAATACGGTTTTAGATGGAGGGAACAGGCCGCTAGAGTGGATCCACCAATGAAAGAAGGAGAGATGGTGGACTGTTTTCTGCAAGCTTTGGAGCCAACATACTACGGCCATCTAGTGTCAGCAATTGGAAAGAGTTTTAATGAAGTTGTGAAAATGGGGAGTTTTGTAGAAGAAGGTTTGAAGACAAATAAAATTATGAGTTTTTCGGCTATCAAGGCCACTAATCAAGCCATACAGAGTGGAAACGGGGGAGTGATGGGAAAGAAGAAGAAAGAAGAAGTAGCAACTGTTGAAAGTAGGTCATGGAGTCGCCACCCACACTATAACCCACCAAGACCCTACCGCCAACACCCACCAAGCCCGTCAACTCCATATAATCCACCACCACCATCTTACCCACCAAACCCCTACAACACACCAAGCCCATATAACCCACCACCACCACCATACCCACCAACTGTCCCACATTACCACCACCCTCAAACCCAAGCTTACCCACCACCACCACCCCATGTGTGGAGAGCTCAAGCTCCACACAATGTGTACCACACCCAGAATACATACCTAACCCCTAAACCTTACCGCAACCAAAATAGACCCAGGCCGGACGCTGATTGGAGAAACAAAGCAAGAAAAACATTCACCCCGCTCGGAGAATCATATACCAGTCTTTACCACAGGTTGAAAGAGTTGGGGATGTTAAGACCGGTTGCACCAAAAGTTCCAAACCCACCCCCGAAAAATCTTGATTCTTCTGTCAGATGTGAATACTGTTCGGGAACATTGGGCCACGATACTGAGAAGTGTTGGCAATTAAAGAATGCCATTCAAGATCTTATCGATGAGAGGAGAATCGAAGTACAGGCTCCCGAAGCCCCAAACATTACCCAGAACCCATTGCCAAATCACCACGAAACGCATATGATAGAATTGGTGCAGGGTGATGGCAATCAAAAACCATCTCAGGCCGTCATGACGATAAAGTCGAGTAGCAAGTTAGAAAAGGAAGTTGTGAAGGAGAAAGCGATTGTTGAGAAACCAAAGCCGGTAGTGGTGGGAGGTTCAAAAGTGGTAGTGCCAGGCGCAAAGATGATCGTGACTGTGAAAGGCGCAAGTGCAGAGCCAGTAATCATAAAACCAGTAGTGCAAATGCCAGTGGTGAGTACAAAGACTGTACCTTGGAACTATAACAAGGTAGCAATAGTTTACAAGGGAAAAGAGATTTCTGGTGAAATTAATGAAACGCATGGACTCACCCGATCTGGAAGGTGTTTTGCTCCAGAGGAACTGAGAAAGATGAAGACGGTAAGAGAAAGTCAATTGAAGAAGCCGGTGTCGGAGGAGGAAGCAGAAGAATTTCTTAAGAAAATGAAGTCACAAGAGTACTCAGTGGTTGAGCAGTTAAGAAAAACCCCGGCCCAAATTTCTTTGCTATCTTTGTTGATACATTCAGAAGAGCACCGGAAGGCTCTTATGAAGATTCTAAATGAGGCTCATGTCCCGGAAAAAATTTCAGTGTGTCACTTGGAGAAGATTACCAGCAAAATTTTCGAGTCTAATAGAATCACCTTCTCTGATAAGGAGCTGCCAGTGGAGGGAACTGAACACAATAAAGCATTGTACCTTACAGTAAAGAGTGAAGAGTCAGTCGTGACCAGGGTATTGATTGACAATGGATCGAGCGCGAACATTTGCCCGCTGTCAACTTTAGGGAAGCTGAACATTAGCCCGGACAGAATCCGGAGAAACAGTGTCAATGTGAGAGGGTTTGACGGCGGAGGTAAGAACACGTTAGGAGATATTATTTTGGAAGTGACCATCGGTCCCGTTGATTTTACGATGGAGTTCCAAGTGCTCGACATTGCCGTGTCGTATAACTTGCTGTTAGGTCGACCCTGGATTCATGCGGCCAAGGCGGTACCATCTTCTCTACACCAGATGGTCAAGTTTGAGTGGGAACAACAAGAGATTGTTGTACACGGGGAGGAAAATGCTTGTAATGTGGTAGCACCTTTTGATGGTACTGATGGGGATAGGGGTCCTTGGGTCTACCAAGTGACGGATGCTATAGAAGTGAACAAAGTTGCTGAAGGAGAAAAGTTACCAACCCGATGATGGCACCAACTGCTATAATGGTGGCCAGAGAAATGCTGAAAAATGGATTTGCACCGGGGAGGGGATTAGGCAAAACACTGTAGGGAGTCACTCAACCAGTTCAGCTTCCGGAGAATAAAGGTACATTCGGCTTAGGGTTCAAACCCACCTTTGCCGACATCCAAAGAGCCTCTAAAGCCAAAAAGAACTGGACCTTGCCCAAACCCATACCCAAATTATCCGACACCTTCATCAGGCCTGGTACAAAATATCAACCATCTGCTGCAACAAAGTGCATTGAGACCCAACTTGATGAAGAAATGCTCGGTTTTGAGAAAATGTTTTGGGAGGTGAATACGATTGAAGCAGGGGAAGGCACGAGCAAAATGGACGTGCAATTTGTGGGGCCTGGAATCACATTGAACAATTGGGAAGCTACTCCTTTCCCTATCAGGAAGGAGTCTTGGTAGTTAGCTCAAAATTTCATCATGGCTTTCCCGAAAGTTGTTATTTTATAGTTTTTCCCATTCCCCTCATGAAAAAGAAAATCACCATGTATCCCGAACATTGTTCACTCTTTTATCAATGAAATGCAGTTTTCCTTTTTCTTCACTTTTGCCTTATTTTTCTTTATTTTTCCTTTTGTACAGTTTTGCATGTGTTGATTCCAATGCCATGTCATGCGTGAAGGATTCTAGACCCAGTTCCGACAATCACGTTACTATACAAGAAATCGAGGAAGATAGTGAAATAGAATGTGAGGATGAGGAAGCCCTGGAGGAAATAAGTAAGGACATGAAACAATACGAGGAAAAACCCAAACCGAATTTGAGTGATACGGAATCTGTAAATTTGGGGAGCGAAGATGATGTCCGAGAAACAAAGATTAGTGTGCATTTGGAGGCACCCCTCGGGGATGAATTGATAAGGTTGTTACATGAATTTAAGGACATCTTTGCCTGGTCCTATGATGACATGCCCGGGCTTAGCACAGATCTAGTGGTACACAAGTTGCCTATCTACTCAGAATGCCGGCCAGTAAAACAAAAGCCGAGGAAATTCAAAACGGACATTAGCGTGAAGATAAAAGAAGAGGTAAATAAGCAGTTTGAGGCAAAGGTCATAAGAGTTACCAAATACCCCACCTGGTTGGCAAATGTTGTGCCGGTCCCGAAGAAAGATGGCAAAACCAGAGTGTGTGTAGATTATAGAGACCTCAACAAAGCCAGTCCGAAGGATGACTTCCCATTGCCAAACATCCACATATTGATCGACAATTGCGCCAAGCATGAGATCGGTTCGTTTGTGGACTGTTACGCAGGTTATCACCAGATCCTTATGGACGAAGAAGATGCTGAGAAAACTGCCTTCATTACACCTTGGGGAACGTACTGTTACCGGGTAATGCCGTTTGGATTGAAGAATGCCGGGGCAACTTACATGAGGGCAATGACCACAATGTTTCATGATATGATGCATCGAGAAATTGAAGTGTATGTGGACGATGTCATCATAAAGTCCAGAAAACAACCTGATCATGTGAAAGATTTGAGGAAGTTTTTCCAAAGACTCCGGAGGTACAATCTAAAGCTCAATCCGGCGAAGTGTGCTTTTGGAGTACCTTCAGGGAAACTACTGGGGTTTATTGTGAGTCGGTGAGGTATTGAACTGGATCCATCAAAGATCAAGGCTATTCAAAGTCTACCTCCGCCGAAGAACAAGAAGGAGGTCATGAGCTTATTATGTAGGTTGAATTAGATTAGTCGGTTCATTGCTCAATTGACATCAACATGCGAGCCGATCTTCAAGTTGTTGAAGAAAGATGCAGCAGTGAAATGGACCGACGAGTGTCAGGAAGCCTTTGACAAGATCAAAGAATATTTGGCCAATCCTCCGGTGTTAGTTCCTCCGGAACCAGGGCGACCTTTGATTTTGTATTTGACGGTGCTAGATAACTCTTTCGGTTGTGTACTGGGTCAACATGATGAGACAGGCAAGAAAGAACAAGCCATATACTACCTCAGCAAAAAATTTACATCCTACGAGGTGAAGTATACCCAACTGGAAAGAACTTGTTGTGCATTGATTTGGGTAGCTCAGAAGCTAAAGCATTATTTGTCGGCATACACCACGTACTTGATATCACGACTGGATCCTCTCAAGTATATATTTCAGAAGCCTATGCCTACGGGAAGACTGGCCAAATGGCAGATTCTGCTCACGGAATTCGACATTGTCTATGTAACTCGTACGACAATGAAGGCACAAGCTATTGCGGACCACTTAGCCGAGAATCCGGTGGATGATGAGTATGAGCCATTGAAAACATACTTTCCGGATGAAGAGGCAATGCTTGTCGAGGAGATGGAGAAAGAGGAGAGGCCGGGATGGAAAATGTACTTTGACGGAGCCGTCAACAGCAGGGGCGTTGGTATCGGAGCGGTACTCATTTCAAGTACGGGTCAACACTATCCCGTTACAGCTCAGCTTCGATTTTTCTGTACCAACAATATGGCCGAATATGAGGCGTGCATCTTGGGATTAAGGATGGCAATTGACATGGGTATTCAAGAGATTTTGGTCATGGGTGACTCGGATCTCTTGGTACACCAAATTCAAGGGGAATGGGAGACACGAGATTTGAAATTGATACCATATCGGTATTGTTTGCACGAGTTGTCTCAAAGATTCCGGTCTATAGAGTTCAAGTACATCCCAAGAATGCACAATGAGATTGCAGATGCTTTGGCCACATTGTCCTCTATGTTGCATCATCCGGACAAGACATACATAGATCCGCTCCAGATCCAAGTCCGAGATCAGAATGCTTATTGCTTCGTCGTGGAAGAAGAGTCGGATGGAGAGCCGTGGTATCATGATATTAGAGAATACTTGAAAGCTGGCAAATACCCGGAGCAAGCCACTGGAGACCAAAAGAGAGCCATTAGGCGTCTAGCCAATGGATTTTTCTTTAGTGGAGGAGTGGTATACAAAAGAACACCAGATTTGGGTTTATTGCGGTGTGTGGATGCACAACAAGCAGATGAAATCATGATTGAAGTACATGCTTGGAATATGCGGACCTCACATGAGCGAATATGTTTTAGCAAAGAAGATCTTGAGAGCTGGGTACTACTGGCTCACGATGGAGCGTGATTGTATTAGGTATGTAAAGAAATGCCATCAATGCCGGGTACATGGGGATCTGATCCATTCCCCGCCTTGTGAGTTGCACACAATGTCAGCACCTTGGCCCTTTGTTGCTTGGGGCATGGATGTCATTGGCCCAATAGATCCAGCCGCTTCTAATGGGCACAGGTTCATCCTAGTTGCAATTGATTATTTCACCAAGTGGGTCGAAGCTAAGACATTCAAGGCGATGACGAAGAAAGCGGTAGTGGATTTTGTGCATGAAAATATTATATGCCGATTTGGAATCCCCAAGGTGATCATCACAGACAATGGAGCCAATTTAAACAGTCATCTCATGGCGGAAGTTTGTGAAAGGTTTAAGATTACGCACCGCAATTCCACACCTTAAAGGCCAAAGGCGAATGGTGCAGTAGAGGCGGCAAATAAGAACATCAAGAAGATTCTCCGAAAAATGGTGGAGGGATCCAGGCAATGGCATGAAAAGTTACCGTTTGCTCTCATGGGTTACCGCACGACGGTACGTACTTCTATCGGAACCACACCTTATACCCTGGTGTACGGAACGGAGGCTGTTATACCCGCAGAAATAGAAATACCGTCATTGCGAATTATAGCCGAATCCGAGATAGATGACGATGAATGGGTAAAGGCCCGGTTAGAACAGTTGAATTTGATTGATGAGAAGAGGTTGGCCGCAGTCTGCCATGGGCAGTTGTATCAACGAAGAATGGCCAGAGCATATAATAAGAAGGTACGACCTCGAAAGTTTGAAGTCGGACAACTTGTTTTGAGGCGTATCTTACCACATTGGGCCGAGGCAAAGGGCAAATTTGCACCAAATTGGCAGGGACCGTTCGTGGTATCACGGGTGTTGTCCAATGGAGCATTATATTTAACAGATGTTGAAGGAAAGTGCGTAGAGACTGCTATCAATTCGGATGCGGTCAAAAGATACTATGTATGATTCCTTTTCAATTATGTGTTTTGTATTTTGTTGTGATTTTGGAATTGAAATGACGAAGGCATTTTATTCTCTATCCAAACACTTTATCCATTGTTAACCCCTTTGAGCCTTAATGAATGAATTCTTTCATATCCCTCTCTCGGAATCGCTCTAGTGCAATAAGATCGAAATTGCCGAATGAAAAAATGAAATGATGGAAAATTGAAAAAAAAAATGACGAAAAATGAAAATGAAAATGAAAAATGATGAAAAAAAAGAGAAAGAGAAAAAGACAAAAATCGGGAAAAAGTCAAAAAAGAAATCCATCTAACTTGTAAAGTTGGATGAACTACGTCTGACTTGATCCCGAAAGGGTACGTAGGCAGCCTCTCTGAGGTTCAGTCACAATAAAGAAAAATCCAAAAATTCCCCACATATTGAAACTGGGGCAGAAGTTATGTTTAATAATTCCGAGAGTTGTAAATATTTTTAACCTTCGTTGAAATTTTGAGCCTTTATATCTTTCTTTCTTAACCCGTCCAAAAGCCACGTTACAGTCCAAAGAAAGACCTTCTGATCAATTTTGAAATGATAACGAATACAACGAAGGAGGAGCGAAGCATCGGATAATCCCCGTGGTACAGAAAACAAAAAAAAGGAAAAATGAAAAAAAAAATAAAAAAAATGAGAGAGTCTCATCAGTGAAAACCTTAATCGGCACTGTGAGATGATTGTGAGGTTGAGAGAATAAATGAGAGAGTTCTATTGGTGAAAACCTTTCGAGGCACCTTAGGGCGATCGTGAGGATTGTGAGAAAAGAGAAAAGGCAACAAAAAAGAGTATCGGTTTGGGTCAAAGGCAATTCGAAGTCTGAATAACGATTGGAACGAACTGGGTCAGAGTTTAAATGAATGGCATGGTCAGCGGAATCAGCCAGCAAATACCCAGATAAGTTCTGTCATCTCTCCAAAATACCCTTACCTTTCTTTCATTTTTTCTACATTTCATTGTTTACCCTTTTTGAGAGCTAACTACCAGCTCCTGATAACGGAAGTTGAAACAACACTGGATCAGAAAGGATAGAAGATTGGAGAAAGGAATAAAGAAGCTTGGCAAACATGGCCAAAGAAAAAGAAAACAAAACAAAAATGGAGAAATGAGAAAAATACAAAAAGAGTCGACAAGGGACAAGAAGTCGAAAGCCATGCAACATGAGAAAGCAAAAACAAAGGAAGCAATAAGAAGTGGGGACGACAGATGCCAGTTGCCAGCAGTTTATATCTAATAAATTTTGTTTCATGCAGGAACAAATTGTCACTAATCACTTTAAAGTGAATGTGACCAATGTGGAAAATTTAAAATAACCAAAAAGAGAAAGTTTGCCGAATAAGTGGAGAAATTCACAGGCAAGAGATAAGTTGGTAAAAAGAAAATACCAAAAAGAGGAAGGTAACATCTTTTAAAATCCACTCCCCGGTCCTCAGGCTGAGGGAATACTTTTCTGCATCGCATTGAACGTTTAAATTCTGTTAGGTGCCCACCTTCTAATACGGAAATATTTTTCTGCATTCGCATTGCACGTTTAATTTCAGTTAGGTGCCCACCTTCTAATACGGGAATATTTTTCTGCATTCGCATTGCACGTTTAATTTTTGTTAGGTGTCCACCTTCTAATACGGGAATATTTTTCTGCATCTGCATTTGCACGTTTAATTTCTGTTAGGTGCCCACCTTCTAATACGGGAATATTTTCTGCATCGCATTGCACGTTTAAATTCTGTTAGGCGCCCACCTTCAAATACGGGAATATTTTCTGCATCGCATTGCACGTTTAAATTCAATTAGGCGCCCACCTTCAAATACGGGAATATTTTCTACATCGCATTGCACGTTTAAATTCTGTTAGGTGCCCACCTTCAAATACGGGAATATTTTCTCGCATCGCATTGCACGTTTAAATTTCAATTAGGCGCCCACCTTCAAATACGGGAATATTTTCCGCATCGCATTGCACGTTTAAATTCGTTAGGTGCCCACCTTCGAATACGGGAATATTTTCGCATCGCATTGCACGTTTAATTTCGTTAGGTGTCCACCTTCAAATACGGGAATATTTTCTGCATCGCATTGCACGTTTAATTTCTGCTAGGCACCCACCTTCGAATACGGGAATATTTTCTGCATCGCATTGCACGTTTAAATTCGTTAGGTGCCCACCTTCTAATACGGAATATTTTACTGCATCGCATTGCACGTTTAATTTCGTTAGGTGCCCACCTTCTAATACGGGAATACTTTTCGCATCGCATTGCACGTTTAAATTTCAGTTAGGCGCCCACCTTCCAATACGGGAATACTTTTCTGCATCGCATTGCACGTTTAAATTTCAGTTAGGTGCCCACCTTCTAATACGGGAATATTTTTCTGCATCACATTGCACGTTTAAATTTCAGTTAGGTGCCCACCTTCTAATACGGGAATATTTTCTGCACATCATAGTTTATATAGTTAAAAGCCCACACTGGGGCAGAAAAAGAAAAAGAGGTAGTTTGTTGTTTTGTTTTAAGCAGGTTCAGTTCGAGATCAAGAAAAACAAGAAAATCAACAAAAAGAGAGTCAACAAGAAAAGAAAAATCAACAAAAAAGAGAGTCAGCATCAAAGAAAATCAACAAAAAAAAAAAGGAAGATTCATCACCGGAAAGGGAAGAAGAGCAAAAGCTAGATTAGGAGCAATTGTAATTGTAGGATCATAGCTTAGAATAGCTTCTTCATTTTACATTTTCCCCCGGTGTAATAAGGAGTAAGTCAGCAGGTCTCAACAGTGTCAATGCAACAGTGAGTGTGGTAGTTTTTAAACTGCCAGACCTTCCCGAACTACACTGACCTGATTCCTGTTTAGCCCAGGATATGTAGGCAACCTCTAAAGTAGGGTGCGGTCAAAAGGTTTTCAAAAATGCTTTCACGGAATAACCTTTGACGGTATTCTGATCAAGCTCAGATTACAGCGATAGCACCTTCTCCTGGAGATGCTCGCACTCTGCAGTGTGAGCACGTGATTTTTGCACCGGGCAAATAATTCCAAAATTAAAATAAATATGTTTTTGAGTGCAATTACTTGATTTGTTTGGAATTAGCTATATTTTTGAGTTTGAATAAGTAGAAATTAGAAAGAAAATCAAAAAATGGGCTAAGTAATTAGTTTGTTAGTTTAATTAGTTAGATTTTAAGAAAATTAAAAATAGCTTAAATAGGAGAAAATAAAGAAAAAATAGCAGAACAATTGCAAAAAATATTAGAAAATTAGAGTAAATAGTAAATTAGGATTTATAATTTTTCATAAAAGAAAAATAAAAAAAATGTATAAAAGAAAATACATAAAAATTGATTAACATCAGAAAAATACAAAAAAATACATAGGTTTAATATGATTGGGCCAGTTGAAACCCGTTTGTTTGGCCCAGTACATTGGCCCAAGGGGGTGGCCCGTCTGATCCATATAATAATCAATCCAGGCCGTTCGTGAGAAGTGATCCAACCGCTCAGAAAATTGGGCGAATCAATAATTAATAAATTATGGGACATTTGATTTGAGCCGTCTGTGTGATTTGATCTAACGGCTAAAGACCTTAGTCTCATAAGCAAATGATACGACGCCGTTTTAGTAACGCGCGTATGAGCCGTCGATCTCCATCAATTGGACGGTCGAGATTACCTGGGACGGTCGGCCTATAAAAGGGCCTTGTCTGAACGATTTCGCCATTTACATTAACCCTAAAAGACAGCCGCCCCATGTTCTCTCATCTTCTTCATCATCTTCATCAGAGAACCCTAGATCGCCATGGCGGCCACCACCCTCCACGGTGGTCGCCGGCTCCTCTTACCTCTCCCCTCTTCTTCTCCTTCTTCTTCATTCCATAACACACCCAAAACCCAGAGAGAACACCCCGTTCTTCAAAGTCCCGGTCACCGGAATCTTCGCCGGTGACCGCCAAACAATGAGAACCGCTTCCAAACCAACGCCAATCGCCTCCTTTTCACCTGATCTGTGCAACCATACCACTCACTACCTTCGAATATCACTGGAGCGTCTCGAATATCCCAAAAAGAGTCGCCGGAAACCTAACTCCGGCGACTCCAAAATTTGAACCACCCAAGATCCTTCCTTCACCATCCCCTGAACACCCCCCTGCAACCCAGAGTCATAAAGGCTTCGTCTTTAAGCCTTAGAAGAAAGACCAGAAAAGAAATTGAAAAAAAGGACTAAGGGAAAAGAACCAAAGGAAAAGGTCTGGAAGTCGGAAAAGAGAGTGAAAAGAGAGTGAAAAGAGAGATAGGAAGCTTGGGGGACAGACCCCGCCAAGCTAAGTTCCCTTCCCTGCTTGTTTGCTGCTTATTTTGTTCTTTATTATGCTATGTTATTTTGTCCTACGAATTAGGTTGTTATCTTGTTTTAAGGCGTTTGACATCTCTGATTCTTCTTCATCATCTTTTTCTTTCTCTGTTAGTTTTCTGAAATTTCTGTTATATGTGTTATCTGTTCTCGCATGATAATGTTAGGATTTATGTTCTGTTTGCTCTCACCTGTCCATGCTTTCCTTCATTTGATATTTGTCGTATTCTGTTTATTTCTTCATCTCTTTGTGCTTCGTCTGTTTAGTTTTTAGGGTTTATGTTCATTTCGTCTTTATGCGTTATTTCTATGATTCGAAAGAAGACATGTTTAGCATTAGGGTTCATCATCTTCATACTGCTTTTCTTATTTTAATTGTTCCTTTTCTGTTCATTTTTGATTGATTCTGTCTGCTATGAACCATGCTCACTTTTAAAGACTTATCTTTCATCTTGTGCTTTTCCTTTTTGATTTCTGATCTTAAACAGCATTACTTTTGTTTCTCTTCATGTAGTTGTCTTTTTCGTTATTTGTTAGCATTAGGCCCCTGCTTCTTGTTGATATCAGACAGCTTCTGTTAGATTGAGTGATTCTTGTCCTCTGTCTATTCTCATGATTAGTTTCAGGATTAGGATTGGTTTGTTATTCTCATGCATGAATCTGTTCTGCTTAGCTTTACCCATTCTATTTGCTTAGCATGATTTTAGGGTCAGTACTTGAGAATGATTTCTGATTAACATGCTTTTTCCCTGACTTTTGTTTCCATGATTGGGTTCTGTCTATGTTCTTGTGGTTATCAATCTATTAGTTTGCAACAAAGCATGACTGCTCCTCTCTTTATGATTCTTTACATGTCTAGTTGTTTAGTCATTGTTATTCATTAGGTTTACCTGACTGGTTTGGATTTTTGTTTCCCTGTTTCTCTGACTTAACTTGAAACTCTCTCTTTGACCTCTGTTAATAGTAGGTTACTTCATCTTGTTAGTTTTAGATATCTTCTTTGCATGTTTTTGGACTTTAATTTTGTGTTAGTTTATCTTTGTTAACTCTCACTAGCTTGAATGATTATCCTCTGTTGTTTCTTCTCATGTTTAGACCCTGGCTACCATGTCTATGTTATTCTGTGGTCTGTGTGACTAAAATGAGTCATGTTCCATCTATTATTGACTATTTTCTAGAGCTTAGCTTCTGTGAGTGTTCATGCTTCTGATCTGTTTTGTGAGAGTTGAGTTGTCATACATGTCTGTGCCCATGAATTTTGAATAGGTTGAGTCTTTCAGTGAGTCATTCAACATAAACTGCTTCTAATTAGTCTTGTTCAGTGTTTAATTGACATCTTTGCTATATGAACCTGAGTAATGTAAGTTGATTAGTTGAGATTCAACATTATCAAATCCTTCTCTGAATTTTAATTAGTTGATAGACATGTTAGGTTTCATATGGTTATGGGTGAAATTATATACTGAATTGGCTAAAACTGCAATAGTCCAATGTTAGTTGAACACTGTTTAGGGCCTATCCTACTCTAGATGAATTGGGTATAGCTGTTAGTGCTAGGTCTCACTAAATGGCTAGTTTTTAAATAGGTTAAAATTGAAAATGAACAAAATTAGGCTATAAGTTAAATAATTGGCTTAAGAATGGTCAACCTTGCAAAGGGTTGACCTATTCTATAAAGCCCTAACACACGGTCCACTTTAAAAGTGGCTGGTTGTGCAAAAGGGCTATGTTTGCAAATGCAGATTAGCCCAGGCTCTCTTTAGAGCCCTGAACAGCAAAGTGGCCAAACCTGTAAAGGTTTTGGGCCCAGCTGTTCAGTGATTGGCTTTAATAGCCAAAGCTAAGTCTCAACTTGAGACTGGCTAAGTTTTAAATAGTATAAACATAATAATAAAGCAGGCTAGTCCTGCAATTAGCTTTAAATTGGAATAAATTGGTCTTAATTGACTGGAATTAGTTTAAATAGGCTAAAACTGAAATAGTTCTTTAAAGTAGAAGTGGCCAGCCCTTAAATACTAATGCCAGGGCTGGCTATTAGTTAAATAGGTTCAAAAGAAGCTGAAATCTGACCTAGGTAGGCTAGTAAATCAGCAGTGCCCTTAAGGGCACAATTGGGAATTAAAAAGGTGAAATAGTAAATAGTTAGAACTTAGGAGGGTAATTGAGACACTTATGCTCCTGATTTCTGCAATTTTGCAGAGGTTTAGGGGTATAATGGTCTCCTAAAAATGGGAAATCTGTAAAAATCTCAAACCCCTAAGGTCATACTAGTAAAAAACCATAAAAAGGAATCTTTAGAACCTTCCAGCACATGCTGGAAGGATTTCTGGTAACTGAAATGGGGGCTTAAGTCTAGAATTGATAATTTTAGGAGGGGGAGAAGTGGGATTAATCCCATACTTCTTCCCCAAGTCTTCAGCCCTAAAAATAACTATAAATACCTCTAAGAAAGGGGCTGAAAGGGGGTTCCAATTTAGAGTAATCTGAAATATATCTGGGGTTCCAATTGGAGAGTAATCTGAAAACACACCTAAGCTGAAATTCATACAAAAGTTTCAGAGTTTAAAATAGCAATAGAATAGTAGGATTTCTAGGTTTTTCTATCGGATTTTTGCTGCGTTTCTTAACTTGCTGTTGCTGGGTTATTCTACCATTGTTGCTGTGTTGCTGTGTTGCTGTGTTGCTGTGCCTTCTTCCTCTCACTGTTGCATTGGTCGCTTGAGTCTCTGCTTTGCTTATTGCTTGTTCCCTTAGACTCATTGGTTCTCTTTCTATTTGATTCAGGTACATTCTCTATTCTATTGAAGATGTAATTGCTGAAACGTTGAAATGAAGCCCCTGTTTTAGTTCATTTGTCATTTCTGTATTATTAAATTAGTAGTTTAATTGTAGTAGCATGTAGTAGATGAAAAACAGAAAGTGAACACAAAAACGCTGTAATAATTTAGTACTAGCAGTAGTATAGTAGTAATATAGTGTAGATAGCTTATCACTTAGTTTAATTAGGAAAAACTTAAAACATAAGTTAATTAATAATACCTGCAAGATTAATAATCTGATAATGAAGTTCATGAGGAAATCAGAAGTGTAATGGTAGTATGGTTGTAGATCACTTATCATTTAGTTAAATAGGAATCACGTTGAAAAATCAGATGCAATCAACTCACTTGCATGCTTTAGAATAATAAATTCATCTAGCTAACCTGTTCCATTAACTAGTCTCAAAGTTCGAATCTGAGTGAGAAGTAATTCCATTAGGATGAATGGATTGGTGATGAAGGGTATAGCTCACAATAAGATCAGCAATATATTTAGCATCTGCTCCTAATCGTCTGTTCTCTTTTAACACTTTGATTAATTAATGGAATCATCTTCTGTTAACTTAACCCCTAGGCAAAAGACGGTGTCCAGAATGTTCCTTTAGCAAATAATCAATCTGGGTTTCTAGCTATGAGTATATAGTGATAGCCATTGTTTAAGCTTTCTTTGTGTACTGATTTCTTTGGTAATAAATAAAGAATGATCTGATTTCATTTCCAGTCTTGAGTACTGTTCTATTATGAATTCTATGTTGTATCTTTTGTTATTACATTCTGGTTTGGGCCCTATGTATAGCGTGGGCCTGAACTCCAATTCGGAATTGTTTAGTTTGTTGAATGATAGCCAAAAGACCTTCTGGGCTTTGAGGCCTGGGCCAATTCATTGCTTGCCCGATTAAATAAACGGAAGTCTAGGCCCAGTGGAAAAAGAAGATGTATATGGGCCTGGAATGCTTAGAATTAGTAATAACGATTAAGGGAAGAACACAAATAGAAAAACATAGTATACACCTCTTAAGGTAGAGACTTAATAAATTAAATTGGGACGAGCCTCGCCTGAATAACACCGGGGCCCCCCATTTAGTAATAAGATAACACAGTAGAATCGGAAAGGCTAATAGTGAATTCCATAGCCTCTCCCAAAGTTAAAAGCCGATATAGACTATCTTAAGGCACGATTTTAATATACCTTCCTATGAACGAGTGTGCACTTGGTGCGACTCGAATCCAAATCTCGGCAAAGCCGAAATACACCAAAAGTCATAGGCGTACTGGTTGCGGTATGACTCGAGGCGTGTTTCCGCAATGTCGCAAATTCCTAAAAAATGATATTTAACGTCAAAGCACATTATGTTGTTAAAATCTACAATTGAGTCAAACAAAAGTCAAGAACGATAGTGGAGCGACCGTGCTAAAACCACGGAATCGGGAGTGCCTAACACCTTCTCCCGGGTTAACAGAGTTCCTTATCCGGACCTCTGCTTCGCGGACATTTTAAGAGTCAAAATTCCTCGGATTCGGGATTAACCGGTGACTTGGGACACCATTGTCATTCCCAAGTGGCGACTCTGATTAATCTCTAATAAAATCCCGAACCGATTGTCCTTTAAATGGAAAAACTCCTTCCCTTACGTTATTTTATCCGTTTCGGGTAATTGAGCGTCGGAGTATACCCTACAAGTGTATTTATACGCTTTTAAGTAGTGTGGGGTAGTAAAGAGGGAGGTGTGACATGCAGCGACCCCCTTTCCCAGCTCAAGCTTCTCGTCCTTTGCAAGAATTAGCTCCTCAAGATCACTACACCTACGATTGGACTGCATCAACTCCTAATCCCTTTTCTACAGCACCTCCTGAGAGACTAGTTGCTAGTGCTCGCCTTGAACCGCGCATGCATCTCATGGCATTTGTTGTGGTAGCACCGATACTATTCCAGCATCCTTAAAAATATCTTGGCCTGAGTCTCGATCTGCGAGCACTGTCGATCTCCAGCATGTAATACTAAAAGCAAAAAAAGAGTCAGTAAAGACCAAGACCACGCAAAGAAACATGGAAGAAACAATGAAAAGAAGAAACTTTCGCTCAAACCCATCATGGCTACTTCGTGTGATAATTCAACGTCACTGACATCCCGAAGAGCCCCACATTCTGCGGCGGAGCATAGAAGATTGAACTGCGGCACCAGAACATTTGTGTCTCACAGGAGATTGGATCCGATGGAATCTCAAGTATTCGGGAAGGACCTCTCGCTTCTACCACAGTACGGGTAAAGCCCTTATTGAACATCCTCGGGATCGAGGTCAGAGTCGGGCTCATAGTCATCAATGACGACACTTTTCCCCTCTCCGCGGCCGAAAACGAGGAGCAATTCGGTCCAAATGATGAAGGGGTGCCCAAAATATCAACAGAAGCCTCGGACTAAGTCTGTCTATCGCAATAGCCTATCGATCACTCATAACAGTTGCAGCCTCTGACATATGGTTTACCTCTGCTACTGGGTTAGCACCAATGACAATTTTGGACAGCGCCAAGATAGGGTCGCCCCCCGAAGATATTACGGTTGGAAGAGCCACATCTAACTCCACTTGTTGTCATTTTGATGGACCCTTGTCGCTATTAGAACGGGAAGATTCGGCCGTTGAGCAAATGGAGGAAACTGGAGTCTCTCGTTGAGGAGTAACTTCCATACCCACGGCCTCGACTGCAGGTGGTGATTGAGTTTTCGATGAGTGTCGGGTAGCGGGCCTCGATACTGGCCGGTAGGAGGCGTCGGCTGACGGAACGCGAGTAGAGGAGCCTTCTCCCTCTACATTCTCCCTGTCAACGGAGAAAAATAACCATATAACGGTAGGATCAAACTACGAGACAAAACAAAGAAAAAACAAAAGTACAAAACAAAGAAAGTGTAATATGGCGATTCACCAGTGAAAGGCTTACGTCTGTACTTCTCTTCAAAGGACGCCCATTTGTGGACCCCTACTAAATGGGGAAGAATGGCATTTAGCCACTCGCGGATATCGTCAACAAGCGAGGGAGTCAATCTCTCATCCATGAAAGTAAAAACAAATTAACAATGCCACCTAAAGAAGAATGGCCGGCCACCGCCTCGAAAAGAGTCACAAACAAAACAGGAAGACTTAGGTCCAAAGTTCCACCTCTCAGGGAACCGTGTCCTAGAAATCTTCTCAGCAGGAGCAGGAGCGGTTTCCTTTTGGAAGTCATGTCTAACTATGTTCTTGGTAGGGGTGTTCGTCGGTCGGTATGGTAAGGTATTTACACATTTCAGTATGGTATTTTTAACATTCAGTTTCTTAAAATGCAATACCAATACTGTACCTAATTAAATTCGGTATGGTTCGATTTTTCTCCTTTTGTTTTCAGTTTATTCAGTTTGGTAACTTCGATTTATTCTATTTGAATACTAAATAGTGGATAGAGTCATAGACCGTAATACTCTAAATTAAAGTACTCAAAAGTACAAAACTAAAAATATTTCTTGACAAATGTTTTTGTCCAAAACTAGCAAATATCAACTTAGAGAGAGAAAATTGTCTATAAAAGGAAAATTTTGATCATTAGAATGTCATGTTACTTGCTTAGAGTTAATTAATGAACTTAGAGAATAAAGGAAAGTAAAATTTTAGATTTTATCTTTGTGTTATAAATAACAATATGTGTATTGTGTAATATAATATTTATATTTTGGTACGGTATCGGTATTTTAGAATTTTATTTTAAATACCAAATTACATACCGAATTCCAATATTTTTTAAAATTTTAACTAAATACCATACTGAATACCAAAATATCGAATACCACATACCAAAATTTTTATTTTCGATACGGTAATTCGGTATTTACCAAATTATGCACATCCCTAATTCTTGGGGACTATCTCTTCCGCGGTGGGAAAGTTTTTTTCCTCTTCAACCATGAATTCCTCACCTCCAAGAGGAAGGTTGGCGATAATAGAGTGGGATCGGAAACCTAGTCATGAATATGCGGGGATTTTGTCATAATTCCATAGCAAAACATATGCAACAAAGTCTGAAAAAGATACTAACTGGGTAAAAGGCCAGCGATTAGAATTGAAGAGGCTGCAAGGAATTGAAAGCAGAAATCGGAGAAGAAGAGCAATGCACGTGCGAAATAATAAATGATAAAAACTTTCAAAAATGAAGCCTCCCCCCTCTTTTTGTAAGGTTGTATAATACCATAATCGAAGCAGCAGCTCGTCAATGGCATCAAAATCGAAACGACAGAAACACTGACATTACATCGGTAAGATGCATAATGATGACGTGTGTGGCCATGACGCTGTCCCCCGTTAACCACGCCAACCGCAACCTCGTTGGCCACGACTTTTTTTTTACCTCGGCTGATGCGACTCAATCAACTAGACCAAATTTCTCCTAAACGGACGCTGACCGAGTCTGCTTATCAAGGACATGCAAGACCATGACCTCAACAAGTGGATGGACTAACTGTATGGGTCTAAATTTGATGACTTGATAACTGTAAATTTATAAGGTCGAGGACGAGGTCGGCCACGACATAATAGCGATGAGTCACATTCAGAATGATTATTGCTGAGGGCGAGCAACTAAAGTAAAGAAGTAACGGTAGGATATGTTTAGAAATTGACACAAGGAATATTCCTTTGGATTTTTCTTATTTTATACTTTGTAAAGTTTTCTGAAAATATCTCTTATAAATAAAAAAAGATAAAGAACAAAAGGGAGATCTTCACTTTTTGATATTGTCTTGTTCACTAATTCTATATCTCTACACACGTAATTCATTATTTGTTCACAAGATCCAAGGATTCTTTATCCATCTTCGTTTATCTTAATCCCACGTTGTTGTCAGGAAGGAAAGTCATCCAAACTGACTAACATTTGGGTGATAAATTCCTTTTTATTATATTTATTGTCATTGTCTGCATTTATTGTATATTCTTATGAAAATATTTATTGATAATCATTAAACACGTGCTAGATCTTATTGTTTTTAAACGTGGTCTGACTCCACGAATCTGTCTAAGTCGTTTATCTAGATCTTATTATATTTAACTAAGAAGCATCCTATATTTCATCATTAATTGATTTAACAAGAAATTTAACATGTTTTGGTCAAACAGAGATCCCCTTCTTTTCTTTTGATTTATGTTGCATCAATCCCATAGAATGAGGTTACATATATATTTTGGATATATTTAAAAAGAATGACCAACTAATGTTAATGTTTATTTATATTTGAAGAAGGGGGTTTTGAAGCAACAATAAAGTTATTTTTGTATGACTTATAGATACGAATTTGAATAGTGTAAATAGTCATTAAGGCTTATATTAGGATAGTTATTGACATCACACCTACTTCACACCCCTTGAGATGTGATCATTCACTAATCTTATGTGAATGCATGATGTTTTGTGCATCTAGCTGTTTTTTTGTTCATTTATATCTGAAACTAAATTTAGTGCTGAAAACAACCAATAACCAGGTATGTTTCTAAAGCAGATTTACTTTTTGTTTGAAAACTAAAATAAAAAGGATTTTTTAATTTAAGACGTTATTTTTCAAAACCTAGTTTTCAATAAAAGGAAAAAAAAAAACAAGCCACGAGTAAAATCATATTGCTTTATTTCTTGAAGTCAAACTACAATATCTTAAGAAACAAAAGAAATCGAAATGTAGTTTTTGCAAAAGTTAGTACTCAACAATTATTCCCCAAAAACATTTTATCAAAGAGTAATTTGCAGTAACAACAGAAACTTTCCCCAAAATAGTCTTGAGGAACTTTTCAAAAACCTATTTTTTTGTAAACTAACCAAAACCAAATCAAATCCCCGCAATAGTTAATTTTATTTGCCATATTAAATAATGGAAATTTTTGTTTTTG
The DNA here is from genome assembly GCA_032618575.1 of Nicotiana noctiflora. NCBI lineage: Eukaryota > Viridiplantae > Streptophyta > Magnoliopsida > Solanales > Solanaceae > Nicotiana > Nicotiana noctiflora. The sequence goes on from JASVEL010007322.1 coordinate 45,744, forward strand.
TCATGGGCACAGTGAATTAAATAATGAATCCAAACTCCGGATATCAGGGACGAAAGAGTACGTATCCAATTATTAATTGGAGTCATATTAATTTCTCCAAAGAATTTTGGGATTTAATATTGAAGCAAGTATACAGCAGAAGGAGTTAAAAAGGAAACCTTTGATTGACACAAGATACTGAAGCACATGGCTTTGGAACAGCACACGTGTGTCCATGGACTAAGCCAAGTCAGTATCCAGTACGATGTCCACTTTACTCCTTTTTTTTTGGGTCTGGGGTCTACTTTCCCAACATTTTTTTCTTTTTCTGAATTTTAATAGCAAAACTAAAAAAAAAAATTTATCCGTTTCAATTTAGATGAGGTATTTTGACTCGGCTCGAAGTTTAAGAATTTTTTTTTAAACATGTGGTCTTAAAAGCTTAAGGAATCAAAGCTTTGTGCGGCTATGACATTTTTGTGGTTATAAAAGCTTCTCATTAAGATTAAAAAATGGGTAAAATGAAGAGTTTAAAGTCGAATTATATCCAAATTTAGAAATGAATCATTTATTTCAGAATAGACTAAAAAAAAAGTACCTCATCTAATTTGAAACGTAGAGAGTATACTTTTTATCATATTGACATGACAAAAATTGCGACTTATAGTATTTTTGTATAGTTTTTGAATATATAAATTTCAAATTTAAAATATTCACTGAAACTAATTCAATGTATCTTTAAAGTTTAGTCAAATTGAATCTCGATAAATAAAATATGTCATTTAAATTGAAACATGAAAAGTAACAAAATGTCATCGTTGAGTTGAAACTTAAACAGATGGAAAATGAGAATTGACAAAAATTATATTATGACAACAATTTGCTTGAAAGCAGATAAATAATGAAATTTCAGGAATGTCCTCTGTTTGACTCAAAAGTTATCGATCACTTTAAGAATACAAAATAATATATGTAGGTTGAGGGCCAATCATAACAAGTCGTAATAAATAAAAAATCTATAAAGGGAAAAGATAATAAAAGATAATTCTTCTAATGACAGAAAATATGAGTGATTTTTATTGATGATAATATGGTGGTCTGCCTTCCCATAGGGAAGTTCAGAGCCTTACAATCATGTCCTTTTGGATCTACAGTCTTTCTGTCTTTAGTTTTTGGATTCTCCCCCTTGTTTTGCTATGTATATTTTAGAGCCCCCATGGGGAAGGAGAGGAAACCCGATTTAGCTTCCTTTCTTGGTATTTATAGATGTGAACGGTTTGAGATAGCCTTTGGTGGCTGGGTCCACGTTAGGAGGTCATTCTAGATATAACGGATAGGCCGATACCTTAATGATCATATGGAACCCCCTTAATTAAGAGTGTTCGTGCCACTTATTAATCTTGCATTAGCCGAGAGAAATGATTAACCTCTTCGATTGTTACAGGGTCAGGTTCCGACCCATACAGTTAGTCCCCCCGCTTATCAGGGTCGCCTCGAAGTCGAGCTTGATGAGCGGACTTTAGCGATCGTAAAGTGGATGGTTTTTGGGCGAGGAGCGGGTGGCGACTACTCGTGTCGAGGCCATGACACCCCCTCCTTTTTATATGGCGATAATCTGATCCCCTTATTATGTATATGAGCGTCGTCTGCGAAGGGAAATAATCCGTATACAGTTGTGCGAGTACGGTACACATAGTCTACTCGAAATTCAATGGCGTAGGGCTCACTCCGCCCTTATCGATAGGGCTCTTCGTTTTTCTTGGGTTAGCGAGATAACGACTCTGATCGGGCGGACACTTTATGATGCTAATCATGGCGGCGCCCGTTTCAGTAGAATTGAACCATTTTTTACGGTTGGATGTGCAGTTAATGACATCCATCGGTTTTCCCGAAATTAATTATGTTGCCTATAAGACGGTTTGGGATATCCGATTCTTGACATTCTACTATTTACTTGTGAGATTTTGGAGTTCTTGTTTCTAATGAACTTAAAGTCTTTTCTCTTTTGTAACGAGTTTTTCACCGTATTTCGTTAAATCCGGCATTCTATTCTTCTCTTGACAACCTAGCAATGGCCAGTTTTTCTTCTCATGGAGTTCTTCCGGTGGGTATGCCGGTCAATCCCGGGTGGTTGAAGGACCGTCTCCGGTGCTGGGAGGAGAGGAACATATTTAGGCTGAGGGGGTCCCGTCAATAGACGAAATACTCCCCATAATTGGAGTCTCGGCAGTAAATTTTAACGCCGATGGAGGGGAGGACCCCGTGGATGAGGCCCCACTGATGGGGGAGGTGGGCATGGCCTAACTGCTAGAGTACGGGTTCGTTCCTTCTCACGCCGATGTTGTTCTTGCTCGACATGAGGAGAGGGTTCACATTGATCACGCTGGGTACTATGTTTTTATGCGTACCCCTTCAGACTAGGGTTCAGGGTCCCGCTTCCCAATTTGTTGGTGGACTTCTGCCGCTATTATAAGGTATGCTCTGGGCAACTCACCCTCTCTCTCTACAAGCTCCTGTCGATGTTTTTGAAGTATGGGGAGTTGGACGGTAGAACGGTTACGCTTCAGCACGTACTTGCCATGTACGCTCCTCAGCGGGTGCGGGGGACTATGCTTCGGATGAACCCGCGTGGGCCGAGGGGGCTGACAGCTGCATTGGATGGTGAGGTTGAGCCTCGGCTGTTTGAGTAGTTCTTTTACATTTGGACTGAGCACTTGGTGGCGCCTTCCCCGAAATTCTCGGAGGCCTGAAATCACAGACGTGAGTTATTTTTTAGCGGCAATCTTTGTTCATTTATTTCCTTTTTTACTGTTCTTAGGCCATCATCGCTTTTGTCATTGCTTTTATAGCTGAGATAACTCCACCGACTTCATTTGTTGGGCTGTGCGGATGGCTCGAAGCTGTGGTTTCGCACACCGAGTGGGTCCGTACGTGGGCATCCTTTTGGGAGAAGTACGGCCGGGGACAAGCCGTGGGTAAGAAGTTATGCTTTTTAGACCTATTATGTTTCGACCTTACTAAATCCTGAGGCTGACCTTGTCTTGTGTTACAGGCCGAGCTCCTCAACTAGCGTTTCGGCGGCCTGGCGCGATTGCTAGGTTCTTTGCAGCACCATCGATGTGCCGTATTCTAAGAGCCGCATCGGTTGAATCCTATGCGGCGCGCTCTACTTTCCATCCTCTGTTTCGTGATGAAGGTCCGTCGGCGACCAATCCGCCCACGAGAGGGCTCGTCTTCGTGTGATGAGAAAGACAAGCCTTTGACTAGGCGCAGGGTTTTCTTCACTCCGGCTCCTCCCATGGCGGTTGTGCATGTTCCCCCTGTCATAATAAATGTGGATTCTCCTCCTTTTGAGGTGGGAGAGGGTACGGCCGTGGCGCGCACTTCTGAAGATGGGCCGAGGGAAAATGATCAGGTCCGTGTGGACCGAGAAGGAAGTGGCGCTCCAACGGCCCAGTCTTCGACCCACATGGTTGAGTTGGGGGAGGTTTCCCAAGTGGTCGTGGATATCAGTGGTTCGAGTACCCCTTCGGCGGAGGTGGTGGCGGTAGGAGACGTGTCCACATCTGACTCTAATTTGGATTCTGAGGATGTCTGAATGTTCTGTGATTGTGTCACAAGTGCGGCTGTTCACCCAGATGGGAGGCCGCACCTTATTGAGGTTCCTGTGGATGAGAATTTATTGCTGCTGGACTCGAGTTTGGTGTCACAGTTTGGGAAATTGTGTTCTGCGGTAGAGAATGACTTGTTGATGGGGGTTACGGATGCTGGTCTGATGAACGAAGTGGCTGTGATGGGAATGGGGGTACGGGCTCGGAGATGGAAGCTTATTCGCTTTCCCTTTACCTTGTTTCTTTTTTAATTCCTGCCTGACACGTCGCTCTTTGTTTTGCAGGATTTTTTGTTGCAGGTAGAGACTCTCCACCGAGCCAACGTTCGGTTTGGGGTATTTTTATAGGTGTTTGACAAGTGTCGTTGCTATCGAGACAAGTGCATGGAGATGAGCGAGCGTATGAGGAGTGATCCCCATAACCAGGCATTGGTTGAAGAGTTGGCGAGGAGAGAGTTATAGGCGAACCAAGCGCTTGGTCGTATAAGGGCCTTAGAAGATCAATTGCGTCGGAAGGATGATAAGCTCGATGCTGCGCGGAGGGCCTCGATTGAATGTGAGCGTTTGTGTTTGACCAAGGTGACAGAAGTCACCTCGGAGTGGAGTGGGAAGGTTGCCGTGCTGGAAGGGGAGGTGGCAGCTTTAAAGAGGAGGTTGGCTTATGTCTCGGCCCAAGCGGACGGGTTGCAGGGGTCATCCGTTCTAATAAATCTCAGTTGTCATTGGCGAGGGCACATGGTCTCAGTCCCAGTTTAACTGTTGTTGAACATTGTTGATTATTTGGAGTCGAGGGTGCGTAGCCCGAGTCCTATTTCAATCGTAGTTGAATTAGTTCGCGAAGGCACATGGTCTGAGTCCCAGTTCGACTGTTGTTGAACATTGTTGATTATTTGGAGTCAAGGGCGCGTAGCCCGAGTCCTATTTCAATCGTAGTTGAATTAGTTGGCGAAGGCACATGGCCTGAGTCCCAGTTCAACTATTGTTGGACATTGTTGATTGTTTGGAGTCGAGGGCGCGCGTAGCCCGAGTTCTATTTCAACCGTAGTTGAATTAGTTAGCGAAGGCACATGGCCTAAGTCCCAGTTCAACTGTAGTTGGACATTGTTGATAATTTGGAGTTGAGGGTACATATCCCGAGTTTTATTTCAACCGTAGTTCAATTAGTTGGTGAAGGCACATGGCCTGAGTCACAATTCAACTATTGTTGAACATTATTCATTATTTGGAGTCGAGGGCGCGTAGCCCGAGTCCTATTTCAAACGTAGTTGAATTAGTTGGTGAAGGCACATGGCCTGAGTCCCAGTTCGACTCTTGTTGAATATTGTTGATTATTTGGAGTCAAGGGCGCGTAGCCCGAGTCCTATTTCAATCGTAGTTGAATTAGTTGGCGAAGGCACATGGCCTGAGTCCCAGTTCAACTATTGTTGGACATTGTTGATTGTTTGGAGTCGAGGGCGCGTAGCCCGAATCCTATTTCAACCGTACTTGAATTAGGTTGCGAAGGCACATGACCTGAGTCCCAGTTCAACTGTTGTTGGACATTGTTGATTGTTTGGAGTCGAGGGCGCGTAGCCTGAGTCCTATTTCAATCGTAGTTGAATTAGTTGGCGAAGGCACATGGCCTGAGTCCCAGTTCAACTGTTGTTGAACATTGTTGATTATGTGGAGTCAAGGGCAGCGTAGCCCGAGTCCTATTTCAACCGTAGTTGAATTAGTTGGCGAAGGCACATGGCCTGAGTCCTAGTTCAACTGTTGCTGAACATTGTTGATTATTTGGAGTTGAGGGCGCGTAGCCCGAGTCCTATTTCAACCGTATTTAAATTAGTTGGTGAAGGCACATGGCCTGAGTCCCAGTTCAACTGTTGTTGAACATTGTTTTATTATTTGGAGTCGAGGGCACGTAGTCCGAGTCCTATTTCAACCGTAGTTGAATTAGTTGGCGAAGGCACATGGCCTGAGTCCCAGTTCTACTGTTGTTTCAATCATAGTTGACTTAGATGGCGAAGGCACATGACCTGAGTCCCAGTTCAACTGTTGTTGAACATTGTTGATTATTTGTAGTCGAGGGCATGTAGCCCGAGTCCTATTTCAACCGTAGTTGAATTAGTTGGCGAAGGCACATGGCTTGAGTCCCAGTTCAACTATTGTTGAACATTGTTGATTATTTGGAGTCGAGGGCACGTAGCTTGAGTCCTATTTCAACCGTAGTTAAATTAGTTGGCGAAGGCACATGACCTGAGTCCCAGTTCAACTTGGGCTGAACTTTGTTGATCATTTGGAGTCGAGGGTACGTAGCCCAGATCCTATTTCAACTGTAGATGTATTAGTTGGCGAAGGCGCATGGTCTGAATCCCAGTTCAACTCTGTTCATTATTTGGAGTCGAGGGCGCGTAGCCGAGTCCTATTTCAACCGTAGTTGAATTAGTTGGCGAAGGCGTATGGCCTGATTTCCAGTTTAACTGTGGTTGAACTCTTGTTAATTATTTGGAGTCGATGGCACATAGTTCCCCTTTGCTTTTGATTTCAGGAAGACCTACACGATCTTGCTAGGAAATCCCCACAGACGGCGCCAAATTGTTTGACTTAAAAGTTACCGATCACTTTATGAATACAAAACAATATATGTAGGTTGAGGGTCAATCATAACAAGTCGTAATAAATCAAGAATCTAACAAGGAAAAAGATAATAAAAGATAATTCTTGTAATGACAGAAAATATGGGTGATCTTTATTGATATTAATAAGGTGGTCTGCCTTCCCGTAGGGAGGTTCCGAGCCTTACAATCATGTCCCTTTGGATTTACCGTCTTTCTGTCTTTAGTTTTTGGATTCTCCCTTCTTGTCTTGCTCTGTATATTTTAGAGCCCCCATGGGGAAGGAGAAGAACCCCTATTTGGCTTCCTTTATTGGTATTTATAGATGTGAGCAGTCTGAGATGGCCTTTGGTGGCTGGGTCCACCTTAGGAGGTCATTCTAGATATAACGGATATGCTAATACTTTAATGATCATATGGAACCTCCTTAATTAACAGTGGTCGTACCACTTATTAATCTTGTATTAGCCGAGAGAAACAATTAATCTCGTCGATTGTTACAGGATTGGATTCCGACCCATACATCCTCACAATAAGCAGGCATGTTAACGGGAAGGTGTCTACTAACTCTCTCTTGTAGAATAGTAGAATGTGTGTCGTAACAGAGCTATTCCAACGCATCAAGGTAGATATATTTCAACTTGAATTGTTCTTTGCTGGCAGAGGTGGAGGGAATTCAACCGAACTCACTTTACTGAAAATTATATTATGTATACAAGATCAAATTTTTATTTTATGTATATTTATTAGATGTTAAATTTTTCAGTTCTTTTTTTTGCGTGTATAGCTTTTTATTTTTTAAATATCATTGATGAAAATACTGCTTCCGCTATCGTTTGTTGGTCCCAGCTATTCAAATTCCGACACTATAGTTTATAACCATGTGCGTGACCGAGTGACAAGACAACGGATTTTGGTACCGTAATCAAAGATTTAGCAGTTAGCAGTACGATAAAATTAAATCTGATAAAATAGAAATGTAAAAATCTTCAAGTTACTTCATAACAAAATGCGGGACACTTGATATTTAAACGCGGCGACCAATCGTGACCTCTCATCACTGAACTTCGACGTATACCAAACGTCCCTTAACATTAGACACACATCAATTTGATATCAAATTCTGACTCTTGTTTGTAGCACAATAATTTGAAACAGAACATGGCCGGTAAAATCCAAACCATAATAACAGTAAAATTTTATAAGTGGGGTTTGAGGGGAATAGTAAATATGCAGACCTTACCTCTATACTTAGAAAGTAAAGAAGCTGTTTCCGAAAGACCATCAGGTCAAGAAGACGAAAAACAAATACAATAATTCGAAAATATAAAAATAATAACAACGACATAAGAACCAGAAAATAGATGAAAAGCAATAAGAATAACAAGTAAATAAGGACCTATACTACGGAAAACGAAAGAATAGTGTGAACACAACATTAATCACTAGCAGTCTAAGACAAAAGCCTATCAGGTTACCCTTACACCTACTACGAAGTATAAATTGCTCAATTCCTATTAAAGGCCATGTTCTCGGAAATATGAAAGCCACGCCATATTTCTTCCTTTACCTCTTCTCATACTCACCAAAGCTAACTGTTCACACCTCTTTACTGGGGCATCTGGACTTTTCCTTCACACATGTGTCTGAACCATCTGAGCTTCGCTTCCCGCATCTTGTCATCCATATGAGCCACTTCATTCTTAATCTTATTCATTTTAGTGTACCCACATATCCACCTCAACATACTTATTTCTGCTTTCTTAATTTCATCTTCCGGATAAAATTCAACCATAAGAAGAAATGATAAAGCATTTTTATGCTTTTACAAACAAAACAGTAACTATAGGGGAAAAAAGAAGAAGTTTGCATATGTGCAGTAGATAGAAGAGGGGGCTACTATACCTTTTGTAGATTAATATAAGTGGTAGTATTTCTACTAACTTAAAGAACATTTTGGCAATGTTTGTGACTTGTCAGATTGAAACTAATTGTGATATATATAGTTTAGGTAGAAACAATTTTCTGAAAATCTTTTGCCCATATTCAGTTTTTCCCAAAAGACATAACGAGATTGTTTTGTGCGTAAAAGGTGAATTTTTGCTGTCACTCTGAGAACTATAGTCCCACCTTCTTGTTAGGTCTATTTCCACATTTATTATTCAGATGCATATCTACCCTTCTTGATTTAGCCACACAAATGGTAATCCCAATTATACATTATAATTAAAAAACAAAAATTCTTTTTCTACGTAAATTAAGAAGAAGTAATTAGAAAATATATGTGACTTTTGAAATAAGAATATTTTTTACCATCGGAGAAGCTTAACCGATCATGCTATTAATCTGCATTGTCTAGAAGTGTTATTGAAATTATGGGAAATATGAATATTGAAGAAGTTAAAGATGTATTCCTTAAACCAGTTTTAGATATGAAGGTTAACATATGAATATTCTTTTTTCTCATTCCATAATAAGGTATGGAAGATTTGACTCCATTTATGTGGACTTGGATGTTTGTCTTTAGCTTGCTTTTGGGGTCACAATTGAAAAAAAGATGTTAAATTGTCTTGTTGTGACTTGTGAGAGTGTGACTCTTACAAAGGAGAGTTTGAAAATTTTGCAAGTGAGTGACAAATCTTATAGCCCGTTTAGTTAAGTTTATTTTTGGCTAAAAGTTTTTTTTTTTTTTTTTTGTCAAAAGTATATTTGGCCAAAAATTGAGATGTTTGGTCAAGCTTTTGGAAGGAAAAAAGTGTTTTTGAGGAGAAGCACAAGTAGTATTGGAGAAGCAGAAAAAATTAGCTTCTCTCCAAAAGCACTTTTTTGAGAACCACTTTTTAGAAAAATACTCTTAGAAGTGATTTTTAACAGCTTGGTCAAATATTAATTGCTACTCAGAAATATTTTTCAAACTAATTAGTCAAACACAAACTGCTTCTCACCAAAAATACTTTTGAATAAATCACTTTAAAAAAAAAATACTTCTCAAAATAAGCTGATTTTTATAACTTGGCCAAACGGACTATTAACCTTCATCTTTTCAAGGAACCACAAAGGATGAAGTTTATTGCTGCTGCCCACAACTTGCATCATCACTCTTTAATTTGCTGGTTAAAAGTCAATGTAATGTTTGAAAAAAAAGGTGTAAACTTGCTACCATTCTTTTAGCTTTGTATATCAATTATAATACTAGGAGCATACTTGCAATTTTTTACTTGTGATATTGAAGTTGACTTCTTGCTCTTATTATCTCCATTTTCTGTCCAATATGAAACTCTGGGATACTTAGCCCACTTGGTTGAAGTCCCACTCTATATGGCGATTAGGCTTTCTTTCACCCTTTTGCTCAAATTGAATAGCTTGCTTTAGATAGAGGAGCACAGCTAGAATATAAGTGGTGGATTTAGTCTAATTCAGTAGCTTTTAGTCAAACTCTAGTAGTTGGATTTATCAACCAAAGGATTCGTAAAATTTTTATGGATTGCGTTGGAGTATCTATTGTATATATATACAAATTATTAATTCAGAAACCAAAAACTTAAAAAGTACTACAATCCTAAATTCATAAACTTTAAATTCTGACTCCACGTCTATTCATATGGTTGTTATTTGGAACTAGCCTTGTGCTAACACCTACTTATAAATTGCTTGGTTAAAGATGTAATTATAAAAATATATAGGGATGTATACAAGAAAAAGAAAAAGAAAAGAGGACTAAAATATACGAAGAACACAAGTCCTAGTGGGATAAATCATACAAAAAGAAGTAGTTTTGAGCGGAGCAAGAAGCCAGCAGAGGGCATGTGCTAAGGAAATTAGGATCTGGGACCAGATGACTTAAAAAGGATACCCTACACTAGTCCCCTATATGAGTAATTGGTTTTTTGCAATCCCATAATTTTAGCCTTATATGACCTACTTTTTGCCCTATAATAATAAAGACATAATTTTGGGACACATCTTTCCATTTTTCTCCTGGTGTGAAATTGGTTTACTGTTTCTCCTAAAGCCGGCAGACTATGTGCTGCTTCTTTCTTCTTACACCACTCAGTAATTTCACCGTTATGTATGTATGGTTAGAAATTCAACTATATGATGGCAAAAGGGTCAATTCCATCGTGACCAATTTATAGTATACGGTCAACGCTATTGACTTTTGACTTACGATAGCTGTCTTTAAGATGAATATGGGGGTCATGGCCCTTTCACAACAAGGGGACGTCTTCACAACCAAAAACGACGACAACTCATGACCAGCTTATAAAGCTTGAAGCTATAAATACCAGCAGAGAGACGAGTCCCATATTTTCGTGTGTTATAGCCCACGCCTTCCGCCGTGGACCCAGACAACTTGACCCGGATCGCCTAAATTTTTTCCGGGATGTCAAATACAGCAACCATAGTCACCGCCCTGCCATAACAAAATTATATTTTTTGGTGTTTTACGTCCATAAAACTAGAATTCCGCTCGATTTCCAACCTCCAAAAGAGGAGGTTTCTTCTTCTACACAACTCTGAATACATAAAGATAGAAGGATATGCTCCATAAATGGGGCGATAAACAAGATCAATGTAAGATCTTAAACCTCTTCAAGGAGAGACAGGTCAAGCTACTATGATGAATAAAACCCCGTTTATATCACTCCCCGTTTGATTGCTTATATATCTCAAATCTGCCTTCTAAATCAGTGATTAATTATCATTGGCTAATTTACCCCATGAATTATTTCGATTAATTTGCTCGGAAAGTATTCGATAATTTTTGTTCAAACAATTTAGCGTCATCTGTGGGGATTTCCTAACGAAATCACATAGTTTCTCTCCGGAATCAAAGCCAAAGGAACGTAAAATAAAAAGAGAAAGAAATCTAACTCAAACAGACCAAAGGAAGCACATCGAGCACATAATACTCGAATGCATCAAAGGAAACTGAGATCCAAAAACAACCAGACAAGAAGAAGAAGCCCCCATTTCTCCCTCAGGACAAAAGTATGAGGCATTTCTCTCACCCCTAATATGGTGGCCGGAAAATGGCACAAGGCCGTCTCAAGGCAGGACTGGACCCAGGCAAAGTGCTTTCGCCCTCAAAATGTATCAGGTTCGACCTCAGCAAAGAGGGACTCAGGCTAAGTGCCTTCGCCCTCAAAGTGTATCAGGTTCGACCTCAGTGAAACTGGGACTCATGCTTAGTGCCTTTGCCCTCAAAATGTATTAGGTTCGACCTTAGTCTAACTAGGACTCAGGCTGAGTTCCTTCGCCATCGTTCGACCTCAGCCGAAGTGGGACTTAAGCTAAGTGCCTTCGCCATCAAATTCATCAGCTTCGACCTCAGTCGAATCGGGACTCAAGCTAAGTGTCTTCGGCACCAAATCTATTAGGTTCGACCTCAGTCGAACCGGGATTCAAGCTAAGTGACTTCACTATCAAATGCATCAGGTTCGACCTCAGTCGAATTGTGACTCAGTCTTAACGCCTTCGCCAACAAATTTACCAGGTTCGACCTCAGTCGAACTGGGACTCAAGCTAAATGCCTTCGCCTTCAAAATGTATTAGGTTCGACATCAGTCGAACTGGGACTCGCGCTAAGTTCCTTCGCCCTCAAAATGAATTAGGTTCGAACTCAATCGAACTAGGACTCAGGCAAAGTGCATTCGCCATCAAACTCAGCAAGTTTGACCTCAGTCGAACCAGGACTCTAGCTAAGTGCCTTCACCACCAAATCTATTAGGTTCGACCTCAATCGAACCAGGATTCAAGCTAAGTGCCTTCGCCATCAAATTCATCAGGTTCGATCTCAGTCGAACCGGGACTCAGGCTAAGCGCCTTTGCCATCAAATTTATTAGGTTCAACCTCAGTCAAACTAGGACTCATGTTAAATTCCTTCACCCTCAAAATGAATTAGGTTCGACCTCAGTCGAACTAGGACTTAGGTTAAGTGCCTTCACCATCAAATGCAACAGGTTTGACCTCAGTCGAATTAGGACTCAGGCTAAGTGCTTTCACCCTCAAAATGTATCAGGTTCGACCTTAGTCGAACTGGGACTGAGGCTAAGTGCCTTCGCCCTCAAAATGTATTAGGTTCGACCTCAGTCGAACTAGGACTCAAGCCATGTGCCTTCGCTATTGTTCAACCTCAGTCGAACCGGGACTCAGGCTAAGTGCCTTCGTAACCAAATCTATTAGGTTCGACCTTAGTTGAATCGGGATTCAGGCTAAGTGCCTTCACCATCGTTCGACCTCAGTCGAACAAGGACTCATGCTAAGTGCCTTCCCCACCAATCTATTAGGTTCGATCTCAATCGAACCGAGATTTAGGCTAAGTGCCTTCGCCATCAAATACATCAGGTTCAACCTTAGTCGAACCGGGACTCAGGCTAAGCGCCTTCTCCATCAAATTTATTAGGTTAGACCTTAATCGAACTAGGACTCGGGCTAAGTGCCTTCGCCCTCAAAATGTATCAGGTTCGACCTTAGTCGAACCGAGACTCAGGCCAAGCGTCTTAGCCATAAAATATATTAGGTTCGACCTCAGTCGAACGAGAATTCAGGCTAAGCGCCTTTGCTGTCAAATATATTAGGTTTGACCTCAGTCGGACCGGGACTCAGGCTAAGTGCCTTCGCCGTCAAATATATGAGGTTCGACCTGAGTCGAATCGGAACTCAAGCTAAGTGCCTTTGCCATCAAATATATCAGGTTCGACCTCAATCGAACCGGGACTCAAGCTAAGTGCCTTCGTCATCAAATTTATTAGGTTCGATCTCACTCGAACTGCGGTAGGAATGCGGTCCGCATCGACCGCATTCTTGACCGCAAAAATAATATTTTATGGAAAATTTTATTCTTTCGATTTTTAAAGCTTAGATCACTACCAAGGGTCTGAACCGCGGTACACAATATTCGTACTTTGACACCACGAGCTACTAGGTTTTAAGCACAAAATTTACTGGGCCTTATAAAGTGTGCTTCAACTGTACTAATCTTTGAATAGTATAAACCAGAAGATAAAGTTGATAACTTTTCTACAATGCACTTCTGGCCAGAAACATTCTTCGTAATACAAAGATATTCTATATTCATTTCATCTATCATCTCAATATGATACCTATTTCAACGGATATCTATAAAACTCAACAAGTTTCTTCGGAGCTTGAAAGAGAATACTGCATTGTCTATAATAAGTTTTGTTCTCTTAGACAAAAATATAGTGACTACTCTGTAGCCTTCAATCAAACTTATATTACTAGAAATTGTTGAAACATTTTTTTTTCTTATGCAAATAAGAAATGTATTTCTTATCTTTGACTATGGCATGCGTTGTTCCACTATCAATGGCACAAATATCTTCATAATTAGTCTTTGATCCAAACATAAGTTGACAATTATCCATATTCTTCAAAATGACATAAACAAAAATAATATGATAGTAAACATCATTATTGGAACACAACTTTTATTTATTTACAACAATTACATAACCATACTATCTACTACAAACAACAAAAATTAAACTATTTATATTAATATAGATTCATCATCGATCACATGATTTGTTCTCCTTCCGGGAGTGTAAAGCAATCAGCTACATCCAAATGCATGAAGTCTAAATTATCTTCAGAAATAAAATTTGCTTCAGCATTTTTCTCTGTCTTTCTCATGAACGCCTGATAAAGCTCAACCAGGTGCTTTGGCGTATGATATGTACGCGACCAATGTCATTTTCCTCCATATCTCCAGCATGTATTTCTGTATTTGTTGTTGCACCGCTTCATGATTTTGTTACTTATTTTTCATTGTTGGTGGTGAGGAGGGTTCTTCGGTGCATTATTATTACCTGATTAGAGTTTCTTCCCCGACTACGGTCATGACCACGACTTGCGGCCACGACCTATTCCACGCTTAGCTTTTTGGGAGTTTGTCACATTCACTTCAGGGAATGGATAAGAACCAGTAGGTCGGTTTTCACGGTTTTTCATTAGTAGTCTATTATGTTGCTCGGCTATAAGAAGATGTGATAAGTTCATAATACTTATTGAATCCCATATTTTGATTGTCGCTGCATGAGTATATTCGAGGCATGAAAATTGATAAAAAAATTCTCCAACATAGCATGATCAGTAATATTATCACCACATAATTTCAATTGTGAAGTAATTCTAAGCATAGCAGAATTATACTTATGGATAGATTTAAAATCTTGTAACCTTAGATGAGCCTAATCATAACGTGCATGTGGAAGAATGACCATCTTCAGGTGGTCATATCTATCTTTCAAATTATTCTACACTATGATTAGATCTTTAACAGTAAGATATTCTATTTTCAAGCTTTCACCAAGGTAATGGCGTAGGAATATTAGTGTTTTGACATGGTCTTGGTTTGATGCTTGATTTTTGTCCTTGATGGTGTCTGCCAGACCTATCGTATCAAGATGAATTTTGGCATCAAGCACCCAAGACATATAGCTTTTGCCCGATATATTCAGGGCTACAAGTTCAAGTTTAGAAAGATTTGACATTATTTAGACAAAAAAAATCGTACCTCTGATGCTTTCAAAGTATTTTCTCGAGATGGCAGAGTCTCGTGCTGATAATGTGTTTTAAAATAAAGACTGTAAGGTAAAGACAAGTATAGAGAGAAACTGATATATTATTCAACTTCAAACTAATGTACATAACGAATTGCAATCTCCTCTATTTATAGAAGAAAGGAAGTTGTTGTGTAAGTTGCTATTGCAAGCTAGTGTGTAAGTTGTTACTGCAAGGTGCTGTCAGATATAGATAATCTTCTAGCGGGGGTAATGTTTATCCAATAACTGAGTACCGAAAGGATAAGCTTATTGTACAAGGTATAGATAATGTTCTACCGGTGTTAATCTTTATTCATAATCGAGTACCGAAAGGTTAAGCTTATTGTACCAGGTACGGATAATCTTCTATCGAAGATAATATTTATCCATAACGGAGCACCGAAGTGATAAGTTTCTTCAGGAGGCTTATTTACAATAAAGTACTATATAGATAAATATATTACGATGGAGTCTCGTATAGATAAGTTTCTTCAGAAAGTTTATTTATAAAGAAGTATTAAATAAATATCTATAATGGAGTATAATATATTTATAATAGCTTGTGCTATGTAGTGCAGTAATCATATGTACTATTATTACCTAATGATGTACAATTGGCACTAACTTTTCAACAATTGGCATTTATAGTTTGTTGAATGGAAGATTATATTCAACAAGTCAAACTGACTATTTAGTTATGGAGACTTTTCTGAAGGTGTCATCCCGATAGCGTTTCGTAAAAATATATGAGTGTAAATGTATATATTTTAAAAATTAATATGTAAATATTTAACACGCCAAACACAAAGGTTAATGCCAATTTGAGATAGGCAGTAAAGCTTTACAACAACAATAACAATCAAGTAAAATCTTACAAGTGAAGTCTGAGAATGGTAGTATGTACGCAAATCTTATCCCTACTCCGATGTGGCAAAATGATTGTTTCTGATAGACCATCAGCTCAAGAAGACAGGAAAAAAAAAAGAGAAGAGACAATATATCAGTTTAGTCAACAGAAAACCATAGAAATAATAACAACATCATAAAAATCAAAAAATAGATGACATGCAATAACAATAACCAGTAATTAATGCTCAATGCTATTTTTTTTTTAAAAAGGAATAGTGTGAACACAACATTAACCATTACTGTCTAATGCTCGACCTCCACACCTTCCTATCAAAAACCATGTCCTCGAAAATCTGCAGTCATACTATATATTATATGGCTGATCACATCTTTCCAATACTTTTTAGGCTGTAAAGCATTAAACCAACATAAATTTTGTTAGAAGCTTCCTCCAATTTGCTTATTGATGTAAGCAATGACATCAATAAATGGTAGGTGAGATGGGAATATTGCAAATTGATCCTTCTTGATATGTGAGATTTGCACTTTTGGTCCCTATCTCAAAACTATAAATACCCCCTTCATCTCATTGTTTTAAACACACCAAAAACATTCAAAAACTCAAGTATAAGAGTTTGAGAGAAAGAGAGAGTTTGTTTTTCTTTAGGAAGTTTTTCTAAAGGGGGAGTGACAAAATAGTGAGTAAAATACTAGTCGGGTATTTTCGGGAAACACTTTTGTGTGCGCCACTATTTTGGGTAGAGCTCGGGAAATTGTTGTACCTCCAAACTATTGGAGAAGTCTCTCTTTGTAAGCCTACTAAAAGTTTTAGTGGAAGTTGGTGTCGGGTTTGTGGACGTAGCCTAAACGTTTTAGGTGAACCACGTTAAATTCTTTGTGTCATTTATTTTTCATTGATCATTTATTTTTCCCGCTGTGAAGAAGTGTTTAGTGCCACCGGGTCCTAACAAGTGGTATCAGAGCTTTGGTTAGAATACTACTCATACGTACGGTACTATTCATACGTACGGGTACTATTCATCCATACGGGCACTATTCATACCTACGGTTACTATTCACCGTCGGAAATATGGAGGCAAGGACAAGCAAGATGGTCAACCTGAACGGCACAAATTACCACTTATGGAGAAACAAGATGAAGGATCTCCTGTTCGTGACGAAGATGCGCCTGCCGGTGTTCAGTGCTCAGAAACCTGAAGACAAGTCAGACGAGGACTGGGAATTTGAGCACAACCAAGTGTGCGGCTACATACGACAATTTGTTGAAGATAATGTGTACAACCACATTTCTGGTGTGACACATGCAAGGTCGTTATGGAACAAGCTCGAGGAGTTGTATGCCTCTAAAACAGGTAACAACAAATTATTTTACTTGACAAAATTAATGCAAGTAAAATATGTAGAAGGAACAACTGTGGCAGATCACCTTAATGAAATACAAGGGATTGTCGACCAGTTGTCGGGAATGGGCATAAAGTTCGATGATGAGGTACTTGCTCTTATGGTGCTGGCAACACTCCCAGAGTCATGGGAAACCTTGAAGGTTTCAATCACCAATTCTGCACCCAACGGTGTGGTAAACATGGAGACAGTCAAGAGTGGCATTCTAAATGAAGAAATGAGACGCCGATCACGAGGATCATCTTCTTCATCAGAGGTGTTGGCTATTACGACCAGGGGGAGAAGTCAAAACAAAGGCCAGAGTAACAGAGATAAGAGCAGAGGTAGATCCAACAAATTTGCACATGTTGAGTGCCATTACTGCAAAAAGAAGGGCCATATCAAAAGATTTTGCCGACAGTTCCAAAATGACCAGAAGAAGAACAAAGGCAAAAAGGAGAAACCCGAAGAAAGCAGTGATGATGAAGCAAACTCCTTTGGTGAGTTTAACATTGTCTACGATGACGACATTATCAATTTGACAACCCAAGAGACGACATGGGTGATTGATAGTGGAGCTACCATTAATGCAATGCCACGGAGAGAACTCTTCTCATCTTACACACCTGGAGACTTCGGTCGTGTAAAGATGGGAAATGCCAATTTCTCAACAGTTGTAGGCAAAGGAGATGTTTTCCTAGAGAACATGAATGGGATGAAGCTACTTTTAAGAGATGTCAGGCATGTTCCAGATATGCGCCTGAATCTGATCTCCGTAGGCAAGCTTGATGAGGAAGGTTATTGCAATACCTTTCATAATGGCCAATGGAAGCTCACGAAAGGCTCATTGGTGGTGGCGCGGGGCACGAAGCAGTCAAAGTTGTACGTGACCCAGGCAAGCATCTCCCAACAAGTTATAAATGTTGCGGAGAATGATAGCAATACCAAGTTGTGGCATAGACGTCTTGGCCACATGAGTGAAAAGTCAATGGCGCGTTTGGTGAAGAAGAACGCCTTACCAGGTCTAAACCAGATCCAGTTGAAGAAGTGTATTGATTGTTTAGCTGGGAAACAAAACAGAGTTTCATTCAAAAGATTCCCTCCTTCCAGAAAGCAAGACGTGTTGGATCTGGTACACTCAGATGTATGCGGGCCTTTCAAGAAGTCCCTCGGTGGTGCCCAATATTTCGTGACCTTTATATGATCATTCACGAAAGACATGGGTATACACGCTGAAGACCAAGGATCAAGTGTTTCAAGTTTTCAAACAATTTCTGACCTTGGTGGAAAGAGAGACTGGTAAGAAGTTGAAGTGCATCCGGACAGACAATGGCGGTGAATACCAAGGTCAATTTGATGCTTATTGTAAAGAGCATGGTATTCGACATCAGTTCACACCTCCTAAAACTCCACAGTTGAATGGCTTGGCTGAGAGGATGAACAGAACCTTGATCGAGAGAACCGGATGTTTACTCTCTCATTCAAAGTTACCAAAGGCTTTCTGGGGTGAAGCACTAGTTACAGCAAGCCTATGTGCTAAACCATTCACCCTGTGTCCCTCTTCAGTACGAGGCTCCGGAAAAGATTTGGTCGGGAAGAGATATATCTTATGATAAATTGCGGGTATTTGGCTGCAAAGCCTATGTCCATGTTCCGAAGGATGAAAGGAGCAAACTTGATGTCAAGACAAGGGAGTGTGTATTCATCGGCTATGGTCAAGACATGCTTGGCTATAAGTTATATGATCCGGTGCAGAAGAAGCTCGTTAGGAGTCGAGATGTTGTGTTCGTTGAGGACCAAACAATTGAAGACATTGACAAAGTAGAGAAGTCCACTGATGATTCTGCTGAGTTTGAGTTGCCTCCAACAATGGTGCCGAGACAAGTTGGAGACGATGTTCAGGATAATCAACCTGAAGCCCCCGATCTTCCAAATGAAGATGAACCAGCAGATGTTGAAGGTAACGAGGATAATGGTGATGATGATGCAAACGAGGATGATCAACCTCAACCAGCAATCCTCAACAACCCTCCTTATCACACAAGATCTGGAAGAGTTGTGCAACAGTCTACCAGATATTCTCCACGTGAGTATGTGTTACTCACTGACGGGGGAGAACCCGACAGTTTTGAAGAAGCTGTTGATGATGAACATAAGGAGAAGTGGATAGAAGCCATGCAAGACGAGATGAAATCCTTGCATGAGAACAAGACGGTTGAGCTGGTGAAGTTGCCGAAAGGCAAGAGAGCTTTGAAGAATAAATGGGTGTTCAAGATCAAGCATGATGAAAACAGTTCATGTCCGAGATTCAAAGCAAGATTGGTCGTCAAAGGTTTCAATCAAAGGAAAGGTATAGACTTTGATGAAATATTCTCACCAGTTGTGAAAATGACCTCAATACGCACGGTGCTGGGATTAGTAGCAAGCCTCAACCTGGAGGTTGAGCAGATGGATGTGAAAACCGCCTTCCTACACGGTGATTTGGAAGAGGAGATATACGTGGAGCAACCAGACGGTTTCCAGCAAAAGGGAAAAGAGGACTGCGTTTGTAGATTGAGGAAAAGCCTCTATGGCTTAAAACAGGCACCAAGGCAGTGGTACAAGAAGTTCGAGTCGGTGATGGGGCAACACGGCTACAAGAAGACAACTTCGGACCATTGTGTGTTCGTTCAGAAGTTTTCTGACGATGATTTTATCATCCTATTGCTCTATGTGGATGATATGTTGATTGTTGGCCGGAATGTTTCCAGAATTAATAGCTTGAAAGAGCATCTAAGCAAGTTCTTCGCCATGAAAGACTTGGGGCCAGCAAAACAGATCCTTGGGATGAGGATTATGCGAGACCGAGAAGCCAAGAAGTTATGGTTGTCTCGGGAGAAGTACATCGAGAAGGTACTTCAACGGTTCAACATGGAGAAAACTAAAGCAGTTAGTTGTCCTCTTGCTAACCACTTTAGATTGAGCACCAAGCAAAGCCCGTCAACAGATGATGAGAGAAAAAAGATGGAGCGGATTCCATATGCTTCAGCAGTAGGAAGTTTGATGTATGCCATGGTTTGTACACGGCCAGATATCGCTCACGTTGTAGGAGTGGTAAGTAGATTTCTTTCTAATCCAGGAAAGGAACATTGGGATGCTGTTAAGTGGATTCTCAGGTATCTTCGAGGAACCTCCAAACTATGCTTGTGTTTTGGAGAAGACAACCCTGTGTTGGTTGGCTATCCTGATGCAGATATGGCCGGAGATGTTGATTCTAGAAAATCAACTTCAGGATACTTGATTAACTTTTCAGGGGGAGCTGTGTCATGGCAATCAAAGTTGCAAAAATGTGTTGCACTATCAACTGCTGAAGCTGAATTCATTGCAGCAACGGAAGCTTGCAAAGAACTACTGTGGATGAAGAAGTTCTTAACTGAACTTGAATTTTCGCAAGACGGTTACCAGCTATTTTGTGATAGTCAAAGTGCTATCCACCTTGCGAAGAATGCCTCATTCCATTCCAGATCCAAGCATATTGATGTTAGATATAATTGGATCAGGGATGTGTTAGAGAAGAAGATGTTGCGGCTTGAAAAGATCCATACAGATGAAAACGGATCAGACATGTTGACCAAAACTCTACCAAAGGGTAAATTTGAGTTATGCAGAGAAGCTGCAGGGATAGGAAACTCTCCAAATAGTCGGAAGGGGGAGAATTGTTAGAAGCTTCCTCCAATTTGCTTATTGATGTAAGCAATGACATCAA